>JAQGAH010000378.1:0-42654 GCA_034696885.1 Lepidocyrtus paradoxus | reverse complement strand
TCACGCCGATACACTACCAACAATGGCATACCAACGCTGGGCCTTCAAAATTTATACAGTTTTGTTCCCGTCGGGTTAGTATCTCAAATTTCTCTACAGTAGGTAGTCGATCTGCTCTTTTCTCACTTTCTCCCTATTCCACTCACTAACGGATGATGGTGTAAGGGGAGAGAGTCGCTGTTACTGTTTTGACTATGGAATCATCACTTTGTTGGGGAGTAGCATGCAATGTGAAAATAAACTATCCATAGTACATACATATAACCTGGAGGAACGTTGTTTCATCCTTGCATATTCCAAGCTGGTATTTTCTGTCCAGTCAGAACTGATTTAAAACGTTTCCAAAGGGTCGCTACACGCTACGCTGGAAGAGGAGAAAGTCTTTCATTGAAATTAACTTGAAATGAGGAATCCTCTATTCATTCTTATATAATTAATGGGTATGTGTAACGATTTTTTTTTGTTTTGTTATAACAACATGTGGGATGTCGAAGGGTGGTAATAATTAGCGGAATGGCATTAATCGGTTAGTTTTACAAGTTAGGGCAAATTACCCCCGCAAAATGGGATTTTAGCTGGGACAACAAAATTCCCCTAATTTGGCTAAGCTGTTACAAATTGTTGGGCTCAAAGAGTTGTCTAAATAGTAAGTCATCTACAAACATTTGGAAGCTGAGCTGAGCTGAGCTGATTTGGAATTTGGAGCAGATTGCCAAATGGAAACTTTGTTTTTTGGAGAAGTGATAACAAGACTTCAGTCAGTGGTGAGAAAAAGACTTTCATGAATTAAAAAATTTATGAGGAGGCATGCCTTGATTGCATTATTGTGAGGGGGCTATAATTTATGAAAAGTTTCTGGCATAAAATACCTTTGCCTCTATAACTCAAAAGATACTTACCAGCCCGCAACGGAGTTGCTCCAAGATCTAATTTGCTGAAGTGTTTTACTCAAAATTTTGGCAATAATTATGGTGGATGCTTTACCTGGTTTGTGTAAAGTGTACCTGGTGACGTAAGAAGATTACGGCAGTAGAATTGCGTAACAGAAGTACTATTATACACTGACACCACTACTACTACAAGCGTAGTTACATGGCTGAAAGCCATGTTAAGTTTTCGTTTCTCTGCATGTCCGACCGCGCGTCCGTTGACCGATTTTAATCAAATTTTTGCAGCAAGGTTACTTATACTAAAAGGAAAGGCGTTAACTATTTTTGGTTGGGGTCCAACGATCTAAGGGATGTAAAAGTCAGAGTCAACATGGTTTAAATAACAAGACGCATCACGTGTGTACAAAAAGGCACTTTTCAGCACATTTAGAGACGAATGCTTTGTTCTTATTAATTACACAGTTACTGCAAAATTACTGACCGTCAATTTAGGCAATGTTATCTCTAAATTGGGTATACGCCACTACGACCAATAACTCAGTTTCTCCCATTTTTTTCATATGTTAAAGACAGGTAAATGTACATGAGGTACAATTGGCTTTGTTTAATGCATTCAAGTGCTTTCGTAATTCGTGTTGTCCAAAGTTTTTGTCGATCAAATGGATTCCTTTAATCATAACCGATTTTCTTTTTGATAAGCATTTCGAACTAAATGTATGTCTGATTTTAATATTCAGATAATCACTTCTTTTGCATTTTTTCCTAAAAAATAATTATAATAGCTCATTTATTTAAATCATTTTTAAAGTGTGTGAGACTCTTATAGGAACTTTTAGACTATAAACATTATGCAACGCAATATAATTATATATGTGCATACATAAATACGTATTACGTGCCATTACTTATTTCATCTGAGCAACGTATTTAATTAATGATCATAATAAATCAAAGGTATTATTTGATCTAAACGTTCATTTCCAGATATTTGTCAGAAGGTTCTACATTCTACAAAGTAGGCCCACAAACAATTCACTGGTATGAAGCATTAATTTCCCGAGAAAGTTAGTGCAGAGAAGTCTCGCTGCAAGCATTGCGACTATAAATTGCAAATTAATAATGAAAATGAAGCAACTATTTACCTTTCCCATTATTCAGTTAGTTTTGGTCCTGGATAACAGGATGGGTAACGTTATCTCAAAGCTTAACTTTTTCAGAGACGGGTTCTCCCTTCTTTTTCTACGATTTTCAGTTAACTTCCCATTCATTAGCGGCTTCATTAGAATTTAGTTTGTATTCTTTCTACAACATGACGAAAGTCTCTCATTAAACTTTTGCATTGGAGGAAGCGAAAAGGTAAGGCGGATGAGTTGGAGACTAGACATGTTGAGAAAGAACAGGGTTTAATTTGTTTCAGTTGTTGTCCCGGTGTGCCTTCCTGCTCATTAGAAAACTTTCCGTCTAAATTTTTTTTTGTAAGAGGATGAAAACATTTGTCTATGAATTTATAATCATTTGCATCATTTGACAAATAAGGTTAACCCTGTTAGCTTACGTTACGAAAATACCTAAGCCTGGACAATTCTCGGATATCTTAAATTTACTCCAGTTGACAAATTCTTACAAGTTAACAAGGTATGTTTGGATTACACAGGGTTGTATGCTGAAAAAAACGTAAATGGGCTCCGTTTGAGAGTTTTTTTATACGAAAAGTAGAATTTATCAGTGGAAAGTATTCTACCTAACGTCTGATAACTTAAATGCATGTCATTTAACAAAATACTGGTGAAATTATAGATAGTTGACATGGAAAGTCAACTTGCTTGAACCAACTTTTAACACAATTTGGGGCAACATAAAACATATGAATGGAGACATCCTATTGTACTGAAGTACATAAATCTATATCCTTGATGTCCGCTTCGAGAGCTGAATAGACGGAGGGAAGTAAAACCCCGATTCTTTCCCATACACCAACGGTCAAGCTGAAAGCGACTGTCTCTTGATATCATAATAAAGCATTATTTGCCTAGTCATTAGTTTTATTACTTTTTCCATTTTCGCTTCGCTTCCCCTTTGAGAAAGCCCGGGCTGATTCTTCAGCAAACACTTTCTTTATCCGTGTATTGCCGCTTCCAATTGATTATATTAAGAATACAAATACAAACAATGACTCGAGTTAAATAAAGTTTTGACATGTATAAGGCCCGCTAGACAGTGATACAGAGGCAGAGCGACCGAGTGCCCGCTTCCGTTGACAGAGGAGGATGGCAGTAAAGAGAATTTCATTCCGGTGTATTGGAACCGCATAATATGATCCTTTGATGCCAAATAAGCAGTGTGCCTGTCAGATGTCGAATTAGTAGACATGTGACTTTCTTCCACTTCCCTTCCCCCCCATCACACACGGGCTTTTACTGAAACACTGCATTGTATAATTGCTAAAGGTTGTTTAGCAGTATGAGAAAATGAATTGAAAAGTCCCTTTTTGCTAATGCCTTTTCAGATCGAGTTTATTCGCAAATGGAAAGTACTATCATCATCATCGTCATCATCGGCCCCACCATTTCCCATCTTGATAATCGATTTTATTGCCATTTCCTATCAGATTGATGAATGTTGTTGTTGGAGGAGTATAAGTCGATGTGAACGTAAATTGAGGAAGTGGGATTAGCAAAGCATGAAAAATTTCTAGGCCACATCAGTCCCTTTTATATTATCATTCACTTATTCATCTCTCCCCTTCCCCCTCACTCCCCTTTCATCGGAAGGGAGAATAAAGGATGCAGTTTCAATCGCGATCCCCCAAAATCGGCTGAAGAATGTCTGCATTCTATTCACAAAGAGGATGTGAAAGATGAAACTCCCAGCCCATTTTTTAGCCCACAATATATAGTAAAATATAACAATACGCCTATTTCTCACTCTATTTTCTCCAGGATAGAGTGCCAGGCTCATGAATTCATATTTGCATATTACATCAGCCTTCAAAGTATATATTCTGCAATATGATGTATCTAGTACCTCATCTATAGGCCCGGTAAGGTTCCGAAATGTTATGAAAGGTGTGTAAATATATTTTGTTTACATTTACCAACCCTGTAAAGTGGCGCTTCCGCCGTGGATGTCTTGTCTTCTAACCCTATAGCCCCATTTATTGCTATATTTTACCCAGCCCTCACCAAAAGGTAGAGACCATACAGATCCCAAGTGAACTAACTCAACCAAGCAGGCAAGATAGGATAATATTTTTGGGAGTAAGTAAAAGCAGAAAGCTTTCCTTTTTTCCTCCTTAAGGATCCTGTAGAAAGTTGCCCTACTACTACTTAATACAGTCTTTATCAGCAGTCAATCCATCTTTCATGACAGAGTAAACAAGTAGCCCGTTTCCTTTTTTTCATATTATAAGTGTGTGTATTATCATTTCCATCATGATTATTAGTATGATTATTATTATCGCTTGCCATACTAAATATTACTATGTACATATGACTGAGGGGAAAGGAAGGACAGATCACCGGGTTTCTTCTTATATCTTGCACAGATGCTTTCTCCAAACCGGATATGGTGAGCCCTTTGCTTTGCTCCTCAGTTTGGTTTCCATTCACGAATTATGATATGTTTTCTGGTTTCCTGTTCGTCACAAAAGTGGGTGGTGGTAATGGTGGTGATAGTAGTGGATTGTGATGACTGAGATGAGAAACTAACCTTCCGCTGGAGACTCTCCCAGAAAAATAAACTGTTAACGACTTAGTGGTTGAGTGACTTGATGATTCTCTACTGTTGAGGGGAAGGGCTTTAGTCATCCGATGGATATATGTGTTCCGATGGGGAGTTCATATAATAACGATGAGAGTTAAAATAACAATATAAAATAACGCCACCATTCATATCATGTAAACCCTTTGCTAAAGACGGCATAAAACCGGGGATTATTGCTAACAACCCATCATGTATTATTAGAGTGGGAAAATGAACAGTATGGATATGGAATGGATGTGTTTTTAATTTCGTTAAAAGTTTTTATTCAGTTCCGTTCCTCTCTCCCATTTCCCTCCCGTTTTAATGTGTTCCTAGTGATTCCTTTTGCTTTACGACATAATCTCTCTTTTCATCCCATCCCTCATTACTGTTACACTCTCCCCACATGGATGAATCCCCACTCTCCCTGCACAAAAAAAAACAATGGATTGAATTGAAGATCTATATTTTATAAATAGTGTGGACATTACAAATGCTATCGAGGAGGTTACAAAGCCTTCCCCAATTAATTGCGACGTGACAGAATTGCTTTAATGGGATAATTGATGATACCTTTATTACTTATATGTGTGTGGGAAGTAGGTTTTAGCCAGTCAGAAAGAGATGATGAGAGGAACGAGCTCATGCTAAAATCTATATCCTTATGAGATTCTCTCTACTGATGCGCGACAAAGGATAATATTTGAGCTGGTAACTCTTCCAACTACTAATATTCCAGTCCAGTCGTTCGCCCATAATAGGGAAAGCAAAAGATCAATATTTTGTGTGAGATGGAATATTCTAATTAATGAAAACAATGATGATGTTTTCACAGCCTTTCCCCTCATCTGTCGTGTCTTTTGCTGAATGGCACAAGATAAGAATAATAAGTCATCGGTTTGCGTCAACAAAAAAGGGCTGCACAGCCACTATATCATTATGTGCCATCTGACTAGAACACTGATTCTGAATAGGGAACAGCCAGCAACTACAGTAATTATTGTAGGAAGGAGTGAACCAGTTGGGTTGAAAAAGATTAGGCTTTTGTTGGATTTGGAGGGTTGAGGGCTTTTGGGTGGGCATGGAAGTGAAACAGTACATTTCCCTATTGTCAGCTCCACAATAGATGAGGACAAATCTTAGCTAATCGAGAAGTTAAAAATGGGAATGCCTCACTGAGTTCCAGCCTCATCGCGTCTTTACGCCACATTCTCTAGGATTCTAAACCCCACTGCACAATTGGGATTTTACTAGGAGTAACTATACCGATATTGCTGCTAAGACACTTAATGAGATATTTTATGCGTTTTTAAATTCTGTCTCTGCCTGTATGATAGACTGAAAATAAAGCTAGGCTAGAATGCTATTTCAAGCGCCCGCTCATTTGTTCTCTTTAGCAATTATATGTATACTTTTGGTCCGATTATTTCTAGGAAAGCCTCAATTTGTTTTCAACTTTTGCACTTAATTAGGCAAAAATAAAAATGGTGGGAGTGGAGTAATGAAGTATCATCAGAAACAATTTATTCTTCCCAGATCTAAACTCGCTATTGTGAATAAAATGTAGCTCTTTACGAGGAAATCTTTATGGGGTAATTCACAAGCCCTTGTGTGCTTTTCCCCATTGTCTCCTCGCAAACTTTACTCAAGTACTTTGGAGGAAGCTAAAGAGTGTTTATGCGGTAGAAACGGGAGTTTAAACTCTGTGGTTGTGTCACATGCTGTAGTTCCGGCCTGGTATTTTGTAAGTTGGAAATTTTGTGGGAAATAAGGGTAAATTATGCTTTTACTGGGAGATATGGGAGATAATATGGGTCACTGTAAGCTTGCACTACCTGGATGAAATTAGTGGTTGCGGTTTGGTTCGTGTGCGAAATATGTAAGCATTGTGTTAAATGTCATTTATTTAACACAATGTTGTTACTCTAAACTAAATTAATTTTATTGGACTAAATATGAAACCAAAACTAAATTATAATTTGGTGACTTGAACAGATTACATGTCAGTGTACTACCGTACACTATATCATATTTGTATTTAGACTAAGCATACTGCTTCTAAAAGAGTTGGCATGTAATATTTCCCATTCCATTTCCCCGTAAATATTATTATTTCCCACGTGGGAAGCATTTGACGATTGGAAAATGGGAAATAGGGGACACTATGAACTCACACGCTTTAGATTTTGAATTCGGAATGATAGTGATCCAAGTAATAGACTTGGATTGAATACAATTTTTCTTCACCATGGATTCCACGTCGTGGCTTTTAGAGAGAATAGAGAATTTGTATGTGATTTGCTGTTTTCCCTTATTTTTCTGTTTCTATTGCACCATAATATGGCTTCTCTCTAAATTTCCCTATTTTATTTCTCCAATGCGAAATTCCTTTTCCTCCTTCAATATTCTTCTTCCTCGCCCAACCACCGGTGTCTATGTATAACGAGATAGTAGTTGAGCACAGAATGTGTGCGTACTCAAATAATTCTTCAACTTGGAGAATAACAGAACAAAAAAGTGGAGTTGGATTGGATTGGAGTGTTGTACAAAGGTCTACGCAGACCAAACACTCTCAGTCTTTCCCTAGAAAAAGTTTACTTCCCATATAAAACAGAACAATATAAGAAACGTTTTTCATGTCACTTGCCATTTACTTCTCCTGCATTGTTCATGTAACTCAACTGGAAAATCTGTATAGTTTTACCATGAGCCCACAGCCCAGGCTAACTATGAGCTGATTTTTTTTTCTTATGCAAACGACGGCTAGATAAAAAAGGATAACTGTTATTTCGCATTCATTTGGAAAGCTCGCCAATAAATTTAGGGATTGATAGTAAACTTGAACCAGTTTATTCCCCAGGTTCCCTCTAAGGTCACTATTACGTTCTATCAATGTCAAGCGTTCACTTTATTTGTGACGCTGGAGAATGAATCCCCTTCCCTCCTTTCCACGTACTTCTCTAGCTGTGAGTAAGACTTGCCGACGGGAGGAGAACACTTCCTTGGAAAAGGTATGCCGATACATAATAATAACCATCCAAAACCGAGACTTTCCCCGGGATTCACTGCTATATCCCTACAGTATTTACTCTGCGGATTCAATCCGAATTTCGCAAGTTTTGCATTTCTCGACTATTTTCTTTTACGGAGTTCTGCTCTGTTTTGCAAACGGAAACTTAATTCCTGACTTGCACAGCTCTCCCTCTATCCCAATGTTGACAATGAAGGCTGAGAAGATTGAAATACAAGAGCACGTGTTAGATTCAATCAATGTTGTTTAGCTTTATGCACATTCGGTCCGCATTTAGTTATGTAAATGAGATTGTAAAACAGACTTAAACATGATAATTTCATTATAATGCATTGTGTTCTCCCAAGTGACAATAGTGACGCAATCCATTCCCTCCATTGAGTCCTGGAATAAAATGGCACGTTATACAGTATTACAGAAGATTGTAGTCCGTGATACAATAGTTAAAGAACAGTCGAATTTCATTCACTTGGCCAGTACAAATGGAACTTGGGAAGCCGTTTCCCCAATACAAAAAAAAAGTATTAGGTCCTTTCACCTCGAACTGGCTACCTCCTGCAAACTACCTACTAATACAGAGCAAATGACTATTTACTTTTCTCTCCTCTCACTTGAGCTTTCAACAACGTCAGTTTTTCTTCTGTACAGAAATAGAAAATACTTTAAATCGATCGTCTTCTCTATCCCCTCGCAATACGGGATGTGGCCATGCATACAGAATGGCTTTGGAGCAGTACAAAATTAGCTCATGAAAATCCTGTAGTCTATAAAAATGGCGATACAATTTTGGGATCGCGAAATAGAAACACTTGTAAACGACAGGCAGACCTCATTTCCCACCGAAAGCTGCATATTGATCCTATTTATAGATGGGATTCAAGTTTGCATTATGTAATTCGCTCCACGAAGCACTTTTCCCAATTCAAAATTTACAAGCGGAATTTTTTTTACCGGTTTCCAGTGTAAATGACTTTGGTGCTGGAACAGCGTGATTTTTTCTGATGTCTACCCATTTCACTCTTTTCCCCCCAACCTCTTGAGCTAAGCATTGTGGAGAAGCTCCGCACAGATAATATTTAGCGGATAGTGAAGGAGGTAAGTCGCAGTAGAATTTTAAGAGCAAAAAAGGCTTACCACCACAAATTGAACTCTGCTGATGGTGAAGGATAAACAATTTAGGATACTTTTGGGCTTTAATTTATATAGAAATGTGGCGCTTGCAGTCCGTCATTTATAATGGTTAAATAAATCGTATTTTTATGGCCATGTCCACCAAAATCCTGGTCTTAGGCGGTCAGTATGGTGGTCTGGGTCGTAACAACTTACAAGGGAAGACAATAAGGTTTCCAGCCTAAGCATTGCGGATACAAAGAGGCTCAGGCAGATTTTCATTTTCCAAGTTCGCTGGGCAAAAAAAAGTAAAAGGAAATAGATAAGAGTAGGATCATCTCCACTCATGTGGAGAAAGTAGTTCATGCAGTGGTCAACATAAGTTGCTGAGAGATATAAGTACAAAATACATATATGAGCAGCATCCTTCCCTGACGAAACGGCCTGAATTATATGACATCAATATTTCACATAAGTAATTACGAAGGGAAAGGTGTCGTGAAACATCTTTACTAGTTGGATGACAGCATAGAACGGTTATTAAGAAGTTGGTCAGCTTCATTTGGGTTTAGTAGAGTCCAAGCTCAGGACATGGAGCGGTGGGCCAGGCTCTACCTGAGTTCTTCCCTTATCTGGAGGGATAAATGGAATATTATGTGGACGTTAGGTTGATACAGAGTAATCCTGTTTTTCATCATCCCATTCCCTTTGTCCAATTTCTCTCTTCCCTATTTACCCTTTTTCTATTAAATCCTTATCTCCCCTTCCGTTCGCCATTTCTTTTCTCCCTGTAATATAAGTGAACGTCTGGTAATAATTTTGTTGTCATATTATATTAGGAAAAGTATAACAGAAGGCTATTGTCTAGGAATGAACTTTAACTGAACATAAATGAAATTGCATGAAGAACAAGAAAAGATTTTTTATATCTCATCATCATCATCATCAGCAACATCATCATCATACTTGGCATTTTGTACCCGTAGAGCATAATATATTTCTGAAGCTCATCTCAGCGCAGTTGGTACCAGGCTGATGATGATGATGACGATGAGGATGTGTACATGAAAAGGAAATTTGGAGTAACTAACGAGTTACATGATACTATAAAGCATTGAAAATAATGAAAAGGGAGTATATGGAGCTATGGCAGAGAAAGTTGAATGATGAGAATGACGTGGAAGAAATAGAAGAAAAAATTGTTTTTATATGTATGACTTGTCCTTTTCCCTGACATTGTTTACACTTGATATTTAATAGGAAATGAAAGCTACATGATAGATTTTATATTACTTTTGTATTTACCTCTCCGACTTCCCCTTTTCACAAGCTACACACAATTTCCGAAGAGTTGCCGATGATGCGATATGTGTCTCATTTAGTAAACAGTTGCTACAGCGAATAGTCGAAATGTCCTTTACTCCATAAGGAGGAAACAAGATTACCTCCAGTGCTTCCGTTTTGTCAGTTTCAATTTTGAGCATTTTCGAAACGCTTTAATGCTTCCAGTTGTCAGTTTCGCTGGAAACGGGTGTAGTTCTTTTTGCTCATGACAGAATTAACTGATTAAATTTATAAATGCAGACGTAGACTGTAGTGTAGCTTAGGCTTTTATGTTTACTACGTTAGTTTCATGTTCCGAACGTGTCCAAAAGTGAGGAGGATTATTGCGTTGGCTTCCACTATTATATCATTACTGTACACATATGACGAGTTTGAGAACTTTTCAGCCTGAGCCCTTTCTTCCAACGGGACCAATCGCATTAAACCAAAAAAATGAGATTTTTAGGAGTGGTGAGGAACGAATGGGGAAATCCAAGTCCCATATTCCTCCATCCGTCTTTTTATTTGTATCTTTTCCACCATCACGAACCAACACCACCAACAAACGTTTCGTTAGCCGTCTCATTCATGTCAAACATCCGTTGATGTTTGCTGTCAGTAGCATAAGAAGCTGATTTCATGGGGGATCTCAAACATACTGACGCGTGTCGTCGTTTTCCTTCTTGTTGAGTGTTTTTACTACCGCTCTTGCTCCGCCGTTTTTTCCCTTTTTATTCACCTCCTCTCATTTATTACCCACACAAAAGCCAAGAGAATATGCAGCTACTCGAAGGAGGAAAAAATCTCGAAGTAGGCCAGCAGCTTCATAGACGCAGATATACATAAGCCGAAAATATATAAATATGGGAGTTACGTAAAAATTGGAGATGGATAATAACGATGTATGTAAAGTATGATCATACATTGTAATAGTAATATACCCAAGGGGGAAAGCAAAGTGACATGACGATTCCTCTAAGGTTAGATGGGACTGTCAGATGGGAAGAGACTATAACAAGTACAAGTTGACATTGCTTACAAGAAGAAGGCAAACCTCCGGCTTCCTTATGACATGCTGAATGAAAATACAACTCCAAGTTTTCTTGTTTATTTCTTTATTTCTTAGTTTCTCTTCTCTCTCGAACATTATACACAACAGGGAGGTAGGAGGCTCCTTCCGGTAAGTTGGAAAAGAAAACAGCTTACCTCCTTACTCTGGGCAAACATCATGCTAAAAATATAGATATTGTTTGGAGCAGAGTTTTGTTCTGCTCCACTCTGTGGAGATCAAAGATTTTCAATTGCTGGAGGAATAAAGTGATGAAAAAAGTAGTCATTTCCGTTCCTGAGATTAACTGCTCTCATCCGTACTCTTTGACCAGATATATTTAAAAGAACTACAGAAACAATAAAAAGAAAGCTGGTTGCTGGGATAGACATGGCATGGCACTCGCAAAAGTTCATATACCATGGGATGACGATGTGTAAACCCAAGAGTTTGAATTATCAAGGGATATAAAAAAGATGAAGGGTGAATTTTCGGAGCATGTAAGCATGATCAAGCTGATGGAGCCATGAGCGTGCCTAGATTCAAATAAGTCCATATAGCCAGTTGACTTGCACAAAAGTGAAATTTCAGAAATATATTGGCTACGGTTGATAAAACCTTCCGGTTATCATTATTTTTGGTTTCCGTATGTATGGGGATTATTGGGGATTAGGATGATGGGGATTGAGGGGGTAACACTGTCCAAAGGTTAGCCTCAATAGTTTTCCAAAACTTTATTTTTGTCATTAAAGTACACTTTTTTGACCAGTCAATATATCAATTTTTTGCATTCAAACAGTTTTTTTTACTCATCTGACCAAATATAATCTAATAAGTATAACCATATGGTCTTTTTAAGTTTTCAAAATCATTCCAACATCAAAATAATAATAAATATAGTAACCGTCTTGAGGCGTAAATCCAGTTACACCACCCGAACTATTTGTTATGTGAGAGAACACGTTTGCGAGAAAGGGTTCCCCAAAGATTTTTCTCATCCCTTCATCAAAATTCCTTTCAGACTTCACAACAATACCAATTGTCTTTCATGTCAGTCAAACAATATTGCGAGGGATTAAAATCAATAAGGTTAACTGTAATGCAGACAGCATTAAAGAAAACTCGGGAGGAAGGATCGCGGGAACGTTTGATACGAGGACGCGGCCTGTCGTTACACTTTCACTGCAAAAGCAATATTCGCCAATTTTTACATCCCTATTCAGTCGATACTTAAGGACATACAGAAGTTCCCCAGTCCGTGCTGAATAGGAGATGTGCGCAACCTGAAAATACATTAATATTGTTGATCTTCCTGTTTAGCATAAAATGCTAAGTATAAAAATTTAATAACCTTATTGATTCTCCAAGTTGGATTCCTCAACACTGCGGAGAAATGATGGAAGCCTTGATAACTTGGTCCCCTCCTGTTCCGTTCTCCCATGGATTTAATATATAAATCCTCTTATGAAATATTCATGAGGATAGAAGGAAATAAGTTAGAAAGTCTTCAACTAGACCGATATGCTGGTTTCAGCTTGAGTCGTTTATCTACATTGATGAAACTATCTATTCATTATTGCATGTCGATCGACAATAATAAGCAGATTTCTTTATGTGTCGTATACATTTGATTTACTTTTTCCACCATTAAGCATTAGATATGCTATTAATATTTTTTTTTTGAATTGAATCTTCCATGCATGGAAGTTTTTGTTACTGGTTAACATTTTCCTACCTAATCCATACTAGTTATGGGGCTGGCTGACTGAATGTCATTGGAGGGGTATTCAACCAAAGTTTGTTCATTTTTTTTTACAAAGACAGTTAATCTTTAGCCGGGCGACATCCGTGCATCTTGGCATATTCATATTGGAAAACTTTTACTTCCGAGCCTACTTATTAGTCGTGTCGTTGTCGTATACTTTATGAGTACATCTGATATTAATTTGCGTTCTTTCCTCAACCAGTTGCAAAAAAAAATGTGGGAGGGGAGACAAAGAAAACGCAGAAGGAAAAGACAAGGACATTCCCCTCGAGGGCTTGTAGATTTTTTTCCCTTGACTTTCCTCGTTTCTTTCACATTATTGGCCCATTTGTGATTCCTGACTCTTGGAGAGCTTACCTGAGGGGAATAATTTAGCGGGAAGGAGAAAAGCAGTTGCTGAATTTCTTTTTCGTTATAAGCAGGAGGCCTTATCAGGGAGTGGTTGAAACTATCCACATTATACAGGAGAAAGTTGTATGCATCAACGTCTTCATACATGTACTATGAACCCTATCAACCTTCCTATAATAGCTGTGTCACTCCTTTTCCTCCTTTCCAACAGTAGTACTTGACATGCACTCCCGCTCAACCGGATGACCTCCGGAGATTTTGACATTCAAAATAAATAACGTAACGTAATGCTACTACCCCTCTGGAGCCCTCCAGCGTAGCTATTACATGTCATTTACTACCATGAATAATAACAGAAATAGATAATGTGGGCTCACTCTAGCACACTCATTGTCAGCTTATCAAAAGCTCTGCTTTAGTTATCAGCTCCTTTCGTTCAGGTAGCAAAAACTTTACTTGGATATTGCAGACAAAGAAGCATTTTTCATTCTTAACTATTTTATTATCTTTTGTGCTTGCCAACAGCAATAGGGACGAGTTTTGAGGCAAATGAATTTATATCCATATGAACACTATTATACTGACGACTCAGGTGACGTTTCCATATTTCCGTCGGTGGAGAAGCGTAATAACAGCATATTACATGGCTTTAAGCGTATCCGTACGGTATTTAATTGAGAATTTAAGTAAGTGTATTTTAAGATTTTATGGGATTCCTTTTACCGGCGGCGAGTGAGAGTGAATAAATACAATCTCCGTAAAAGAAAGACAGGAGGTGGCATGGACAAAAATTACTCGGGGAATATTTTTCACAATGTTATAATGGCGGATTCCAAATTAACATTCAACTCTTTCTTCCGCCATTTTAGTCTAAAACGCCAGCCTTGTTTCATTCAAGGGAATAGTCTAAGTTGACAAATTATCTAGAGACTAGTGTGCTCATTGCTACGTTGTTACATGAAGTAGGAGGAGCGGAAGTCAGTTTCGTAAAATTCTAGGTAGCGACTTTAATTTTTTTAATATATTAATGTCTCTGCAGACATGTCATATAATCCATTGAGAAATATAAGTATAGCTCACCTACATATTTACCTTCACTAAACGCGTGGTTTTAGTTGTAGATGAGAATGCCTGAAAGATAACATTAAAACTGTGTTTGTCTCTGTTAATGTTATTGAAGAAAGGAGTCGGAGTGAGAGAAGAGGACGGGAAACAATTCCACCTAACAAAGGCAAAAGGTTATAGTGCTTAGTGCTTCACCTTCTTCCCAAGCCACGGTCCTACATCCTCACGGTTGACGGTGGAAACGGAAGCTACAATGGTAATTGGGACACTGCAACGTTATGTATGTGGAGTCGAGGCATATTGCATGGGATGGGAGTGGGGGAAGATAGCGCAAAAAATATGAAAGAAAACGGCAGCTCCCACTCCGGTTGAAATAAAATACTTCCACTTTGTGGTATTAGTGTCATATATAAGTGTCTCATTTCTCACAGAAAAGGTAAAATTACATTTGGACAGGAAGTTCTCCACACGGCCGTTTTTCAGTTTCCACTTTTAATACCCGGGCCAAGTACCTCAAGCAGTTGTGGTGTTCCCCCATTTGTGTTTCAGGAGAGCAGACAAAACAACTTTCTCGGTGGTGTATATAATTATGTAATAATAATTGCAAAAAGTTGTTTAGCAACTTGTTTTTACTATATGCTTGGGTTATGTTCAGGCCATGAAGTGCCATGCCGACAGTGTGGGTGAAGATTGGGGAAAACAATCATTTGCACTTTTAATGTGTGCAGAAAGCAACGATGAGGTAACATTAAGAGGGGCTAAATGCAGTCGTATTTGCATTCCAAGCTCAAATCCGAAAGTAGTCTCAGGCGAGTTTCCTCATTTTTGAAAGGGCGTAGGTGGATATATTGAAGTTCTCCAAATTGCTCTTGGATTCACTTACTTAACTACGTCTTTAAGAAACCTAGAATGCTACATATAACTACGTAAATGCTTCTTTTACACTGCCAGAAGAACTTGTACTTGAGTTTTTATGATTGTTTTTTTAAAAAGACTCATTTAATCTCATGCTACAGCTGTAATGAGATGTTTAAGACTGACTGTATTATCCCCGTGAACATTATTAATTGAGCTACACGAATAAAGGTTATATGGGCAAGTCACTAATCAGTAATGTAATTAATGAATCGAGTCTGCTAACGACATGGATTCCTGACCCAGTTCTGAACCTAGCTAAAAATAACTTTCTAGTGTCGGCAAACGAGTGGAAAACTTTGAAAGTTTTTGACAATAATTTGCCCTGACAGTATCTTCTCCTTCCACCCTATTTAAAATGAATTTTGCTTTTTAAAATTTTACGCAACCCCATTTCCTTGTCTACTCAATAAAGCATAAAGATTTTTTTTAGCAGAATCCCTCGTCCATGGCCTCTCTGCAAATATTTTTTATAAGCTTTGGTAATAATATGCTTATGATTTACATTGGAAATTACAAATGACAACAAGCATTAGCAATGATCATGATTGAAGCAAGATTTGTTCTCATTTCACAATTACAGCCGCAAATATTCACGACATGATTTTGCCTAATGATAAGTAATCGATCGCAGTCCCTTTATACTGACTAAGAGAAAGCTCTAAATGCCACTAGAGGGAATTCAGAAGAATAATAATTAACTGTCAGTGAAACACTTGTAACTGTAGCAGATCCCATCATCTCCATATAAAATGGAGCTCATTTTTTCCACCTTCCGCCTCAACGACTCACTCTCCGGACACGAGAAAATATGGTCGTGAAGGTGTTATACAGCATCACGTCTACTTCCCCTTCCCCAATTTTTATCGTATTCGCATAGCTGGAGTGAATAAAATAGCCAGAGGAGGAAAAGCAGTTCAAAAAATCCAACGCTATTCACACGGCGGGATATTCATTTTCCATCTACATTTTTGGTAAAGCGACGGGATTTTCCAATTTCTCTTGTCTGGGCGCCCTACATCCGCAAAGTGTTCTGAAAACAAGTGCTTTTTAAAAGGATCCCCGAAAATTGGGCTGTGGAGGAAAAGGAGCCGGTTTACAGGCATTATGTAATATCGTAGGCGTGTGAAATCCCTGCTAGGTTTGAGCAGCCTCCTATACCCCTTTGCAAATTTATTTAAAAGGACAACGGTCTCTTCAGGTTTGTCTTGTTTTTTGAGAAGATACACCGGTTCTGATTGCAAAACCTTGTTTTCATAAAGCAAACAAGTAATTTTGTCTCTTATCGTCTTATTAAATTAGCGTTTGACATGATAGCAGAGCACAGCTAAAATTTAAATGGCCCCTCAACAGAAATGAACACTTTTTCTCGGATTTCCACTTTAGCGTATTTTTCCCCCTGAAAAATATTTGTTTTGTGAATCATTATTACACATAAATGTATTTGAGGGAGATAAGAGCCGCAGCTGAAATGTAGTGAGTAATAATACCCCGACCTTATAAAATTGAGCCATTTTTCCCCATCGTGCGAGAATGAAGATAAATATGCTGACCTAAACGTAGACGTCTGTGCTGAAAGCAAAAATAGATAATGACAATTTCTTTTGAAGGTGCTATTAAGCCCGGGAATACTTTTTCACACCGATAAAAATGTAGATGTGACTGGAGAAGGGAGAAGGAGCTCTGGCTTTGCGGAAGGTTTTTCAGCATTCTCTAGTTTCATATGCAAAATAGCTGTTGAGAAGCACTCCAAGTATCCATGAAATACTCCATGTGCGTGTCTTCCATTCAACTTGACGCCGATGGAGGAGCTAAGGTAAGGGAAATATATTTCCCCGTTATATTCCGAGCGGCAAGCTGCCACTTTCCCCCTATTACATAGAGATGTATGCTTACATTCGAAAAATTACATTTTCCAAACACTTATAACCTTCATCAAAGAAAAACCAACATTGTCTGGAAGTAAATCATTTCTGGAGAAATTTTTTTTTCAGCCGCTTTTATGCAGACAGGCATTGATTCATGTATTCATCCACTCACACGTATAATCGCTCCAACTCCATTTCCACTTCCATTTTTTTTCTTTATCACACCGGAGGTGGTGCAGAAACTAGCATTTTATGCAAGTTTCCCTAACATATTATCAAAGTTCAAGTTTTACCAACAAATATATATATTTCCCGCATATTGGCGGAGAGGAAAAAACTCCAGTATAACTCTTTTGTAATAACTATTGGACAACTTGGAGTCATGAATCTGCGTATTCTCATTTTGTTATGGACGGAACAGTGAGAAGTTGCACGAAATGCGTGAGAAACCCTCTATTAAACGGGGAGGAAGGCAGCCCTTCCTAAATTGAAAGTCTGTGTTTGGGAGACATAAGAAGGAGCAGACTAATCTCGAGAAAAAAAATGAGGCTATTCATCGCACAAACCACAAAATCACTATACATTTAATATCCAACGAGAACAGTCGTTTACAAAACTTTATTTTCCAGCCACCCTTTAACCGACTTGTTGTCTATGTGCTATAGCGCTGGCTTCGTTTTCTGACAGGGATTGGTATATCGATGCCTTCTGGGTGCTAGGCAGTCCCATCGCTATTCTTAAAAAAAAACGACTTTCACTTCACTTCCGTTTCCCCACTGTTTTTCCCATTGTCATGCTTAGGTAAGTTATGACGTTGAGGTAAAAATATTAGAGCAAACCATTTTTTAAGGATCAAGACATCCTACTTAATTGCTATGGATGGAAGTTTATGTAAGCAATAACAATCTTCAGATTGACTTCCCAGATTAGTGGTGAAAAATGGAAGACAAACGTTTTGAAAACTCTAAATTAAAAGAAAATATATCCCTACCGGAACAATAACTGGAACTTGAGCGTCCTACTTTTAGGTAGAGCTTCGTTGACATTACGACGCAGACAATAGCACGCTACAACATTGTTTGTAATAAAATTTGACAGAAATTACGGTTTTTAACAGGCTACGCAGGAATATTTTTGAGTAACGCCTTCTAACTAATATATGGCATGGTAAATAATTCATTCTTCCAGATCATTGGCGGCTTCAGCAATATATGTCCTTTTTTCAAAAAAGGCCTATTATACGTCCATTTTTATTATACGTATATGACTCATGTGCGTTTATATGAGGGGAATACTGTTCCATTTCGGGTTATTATTATTGCTATTGTAAATACAAGTGAAAAACAGTTGCTACAGCTCCAGGAAAAAGGCATGGGAATCTCAGAACCTGCTGTTTTGAATGGTAGTGGTTATAGGTAGCTCATAACAGAATAAGATAGAGTGCTAGAAAAAGCCAGTGTAATAAAAGTCAGCAGTGTAAAATTTGGGTGGAAATCGTGGGTGTTGATCGTGAGTTTGAAACCATTCATGGGATCATTATCATTACCATTCCCCCATAAAATGTCATAATTCACTTAATACTGGTAGTATAATAGGCGTCGTTTCGGTTACATAATAATCTGTCTCATTTATTTATTTAATCCAGGCTTTAGCCACCGGCAAACGTTACATAGATGTAGGTATTATTTGAAAGTAATTTCAAATTTCAGCCTGATTATTATTTGAATACATTGCAACTTTGGCACGTTTTGGTTATTTATTTTAATGATTTCGGACTGACACACATCTAATGCGTGTTGTAAGTCTCGCAATCACCATCAGCGATACTGACATTATGACATGATTCTCATTTGGGTATCAGGAGATCATAAATAAAAAAGAGAAAACTTTCATTTTATCTTTAGTTAATCCTTATAATTTTGAGCTAAGGTCTCGATGAACTTGAATTATATTTTAGAAATAATGAGTTTCCGTATTACGTTGTTTACCTGCACCTCATGTATGAGTTTCCGAGAATGGAAACAGTTAACTTATTAATTAAATTATGGTTTTTACTTTTCATGATCACAAGGCAATTATTTTCATTATCTTTTTCAAACACACTGCCATTCAAGTGATTAGCGGTATATTCTGCCCAGCTGAAGGTTCTATATAAATGTGGCTAGCACAAATCTGCATCTCACCGATTTCCAATTCAACCAAACACAACAGGGGCACCTCTCAAGTATAGCTTTCATTCATTTTTGGCTATGGAACTGCCGAGCGGGGCCCTTCCATGCAAATGTAAATATAAATGGATGAGGGAAGAGCAAAATATGTGATTTCAGTTCAGAAAGTCAAGCCACATTTGTGGCTTCCTGAGCCGGCGTGCTGTATGAGAAAATTGAAAACTGACTTTGAATACGGCCACCACAGACACGTCTATGCCGATGGAAACGAGAAAACAGTCTAGTGCAGTATAATAGGATTTGAATTGTAATATTAATAATTGATTGCCTTTTGTTGCCACTGCCATGAAGGAAGGCTAAATAGTGTTCTCACATAACTCCATCTAAAATGGATGACAAGTTGGTCTGTGTAAAATAGCGTTATTAAATTATTGAAGCAACTGAGCATATTTCTGTCTGGGATAACTTACACATTCCCTACTCAATACTAGGTTTGCTTTTTTGTGTAATTAATCATACTAGATAGGACCCGATGGAAAAAAATAACTGTGAAGGCATTTGAGTAGCTATCCATTTCGTTACAAATTACATGAATGAACGCGGATGTTTATGTGATTGGATTCATTTATCTACGTAATCCCAAGTAATGATAATGAAGTAGCGACAGTTGATGAAGCTATTATTACCATCCTTGTTATGCGCATAAATTGAAGGCTGATTTCCTCTGTAATTTTCACTGAAGCAAAAAAATACAAAATAAAAATAGAGTCTCAAATTATACATTCCAGATTTAGCTTTGGGGGACGGAGAAAGTCAAGTAAATGTCTTCTTCACTTTTTACTCTAGATAAGCCGCGTGTTTCCCCGACATATAAGGACGATGTCACCTATGTCTATTCCTGATTTTTTTATTTACTTGCTTCCTATCCGTTGAAATTAAAGATTCCCTCTATGCCGTGTACGTTTCTTCTTTCTCAGCTATTCATGAAAGAATTATAGCTTCATTTCTATGACCATGGAGCTGCAATCATACAAGCAGGTCATGTCTAGTCATGAAACTGCAACTCTAGAAGCGGATTGCAAACCGTAGGAGGAAGAGCTGAGCTTATACTCCTACAGAGGATGTCACCAAGAAAAGTATCATGTTTTCATTAAAAAATAATAAGAGATAAAATTCTGAGAATGTGTGGGATTTGCTATAAATAGTAAAATGGCGCTTTTGACGTATCTCCTTTTAAATATAATTTAGTATGTGTGGATGCAAAACCTTTTGTATTTGAAATGGAATTCCGAATAAAAAATGTAGCAGTCCATTTCAAGTCAGAAACATGAGCAATTATTTGTATTCAGTGCGCTATTTCCTAGTTAAACTTTGGCGCTAGTGAGGCAACGCAAATTATATCGTTTAGCGCCCATTTAGAGGAAACCTAATGCCAGAGCAGGAAGAAGATCAGAAGTGCTCCGCTATTACGGAATGTGAATTGGCAAAGCGAAAAAACTTGATCAATCGACTCCCTCCTGATGATGAACCTTCTGATCCTAAAACTTTCTCCGCGCTTACTTACCTGGCATGCCGTATTAAAGTGACTCTGCAGATAGAAAGCATGGTCTGGATATCGATAGAGAAAAAGCATCCAACAAAACTTTGGTCCTATTTTGTGGTAAGTGAAGCATAATACAGTAAAAGATTCACTAGGAATTTGGCTGCAAGGAATACTCCTATATCTTCACATTTTCGAAGTGAGAACTAGGCAGAAGCACATTTCATACATAGACGCAGCAGCTACAGACAAGGGAAAGCCCTATCACTTTCCTTTCCACGGGAAGGAGAAGCCGTGGTAAGACTTGAGTGGATTGTTCGAGCTAGCTGGCTGGCTGCTAGCACGGGAGAAAGAAGGGAAGCCAGTACAGCTCAATTTTTGCAGAGCTGTTTGGTGACCTCACCATTGTGGAAGGAATGTCAAGGGAGAAGGACTATGAGCAGAGGAAAAGAGCAGTAGTAGCATTGCTGCTTTCTCATCGGCAACAACACACTTTCTACACATACGTGGATAGATCGACAGTCACTAAGACAGACGTATGCACAGTGACTAACAAGAAGAAGAGTGAAATAGGAAGGGAAATCGAACAAAGTACAACGGGAGAAAGGATAAAGAAAGGGAGAATAAAATCTAAAGTTTTTTATTTCATCTTCAATACTCCACTTGGGCCACTCAACCTAGAAACAGGAGAGAAAACTTTTCGGTTAGGAAGGGAGAAAAAAGGTGCACATCAGACATAAACTATCTTCAATTTTCAAGAATCCAAAAACGTAGTTCCCCAGCAGTCACTCCGCTCATTTAATGTTTGGTTGACTAGGTTGACATAGATACGAAGATTCACTGGCAAAATGCAAATCATTGCCATTGACACGGCATTACCGTCGGCCACACAATAATAGTGCCGATGAAGAACACAAAAGTTAAAACAAGTTCATCAACGGGGCACATGAAGCCAAGTTACAGTTTGTAAGGGAACACTAGGCTAATATCGGCAGACTGGTATGCCACCAGCAAGACAACAAAACTTTCTAATTCTCAAATAGCTTTCACGTATAGCAAGGGATGCAGACAAGAAGATCAAGACGAAAAGTGGTTTTCTGCCCTTAAGTTGTCGAAGAGAAAAAACTCTCCGATCTCCTCACGACGTACGGTGAAAGTTAAAATAGGGAAAGCAACTAAAAAACTCTAGCTCATGCACTATGTCGCGAACACGAAGACTCTAAAAATCTGTCTAAACTTGAGTCAATGACTGAAGATTACAAAGAGGACAGTAAGGTTTCTCTAAGCAAATCTCAATCTTGTTGTGAAAGTGAGAGGAGAATGAGGAATCTCGTGTGCTTGTAGTAGTGATATACCGGTACTGATAATAGCATTCTTTTTTTATTCAACTGGAGGACAACAGAGTTAAAAGGAGGAGGAAGGAAGGAAGGAAAGCTGCATGACTTCTGTTTTTATTATCCTTCTGACACCCTTTCACCTGCTCTCAACTTACCAGGTAAGAGTTTAAATACTTGTACATAACATATACACTTATGGTATGTGCTCAGCCGAACAAGCGGAAAATACAATATAGTAACTTGTATATCCTCCAGGGAGAAACCTAATCAGGAAAATTGTCTCCATATGAAAGAGATTGTCAAAACGATACATATAATTCTAATACTGATCCCATCTGAACTGAATGGGTAGATAAGACTTTCATCTACTTTGCTTGCAGATTACATTGTAATTTTTGCAACAAGGTTGATAGCCTAAAACAAGGGATGGAAATTTTAAGGAAATTCCTTATTAAAAATGGGTCTGTAACGAATAGGAGTCAATAACCTACAATCCTAAGACAAGTTACATTGGGACTTTTAACCCTTTACAAAATTGGAATGGAAATCCCTTTCATTTGAAATGATTTTTAGGATGTTTTTTAATAGGGATTCTCTGTCATATTTGAATTTTGCAGCTGCGACTATTCATCCAGGGTTAAATATCACATTGCTATTTGTCCTAGAACTGTTTGCTATCGCATTTTTAGTTTGGGAAGATTGCAAAGGTTTATGTCGATCACGACATAAACTATATATTACACTTGCCCAACCTATATTTAGTTCTCCATGTCTGTCCCAGGCAATTGCTCTGCTAATTGGTGTGTACAACTTGACTCAAGTACGAAGTACTTGAGTCCTGGCACTGCTCATCCTTTGTCTCACATTCCGCTTGAGCCTCTCACAGCCTCTATTAATTACTGTTACATTTACTTTTTCCTTGATATCGTGTTAGTGGAGTGGCATGTGCTTGTCTTCTTGACATAAAAATAAATATTTTGTATCATTCCATTATTAGACTAATTTCCTGGCAAAAAACGGAACTTTCTCCACTTTCTCTTTCAGAATCCTTCTCTATTTAATTTTCTAGTCTTTGATGTATTTCCTGTAGTTGATTTAGGCACACAGTCAACTGGCTCATTGTGAATCTCGATGGACTTCAAGGTAAAAAAATCCTGCTGGTCACAGCTCAGTCTCCATTCTCAGTCCACTAAGCTGGTTGACATAAGTAAATGCTATTTCCATTATTTATGCTTTCACATTGCGGTAAAAGCAGCTGAGTGTGGGGAAGAAAGCATGCGTTCATGTCAACCGAAAGCAAACCCTTTTAGTGCCCGCGGAAAGCACGCCAGAAGAAAAAAAAAGCGTCGTATATAACGTGCTTTTTATTGCACGATGTGGACAATCACTGACACGATAATAAGTAAGTAAATCTACAGCGTCAACAAATTTTCCACTAGCGAAAAAAAACGCCACCAGCGAACCACATAATTTAAAGTAAACCAGGCATTTTGAATGTTGAACTATTGACTTCAATATATCATTTATTGACGGAAACGTGTCCGAGGGGAAAGGACTCCGTGTTCCTTTTACATACATGCTCACAAAGAGGACGAGCATGCAGCCACAGTTTATTTAACTGTATTTGCGTGTACCATAAAGTAAATCGGTTCGAGTCTTTATGACAGGAAAAAGGTCCATCGATACGTCTGAACCTCTCATAAAAATAGCCAGTCCACTCTTATTCTTGGAAATGGCAATGGTAAATATTTGAAAAAGGAGGAACTCAACCTACAAATTTAATATTCTTTGCTGTGCAATTATATTTATGATTCCATTATTATCCCAAAATACAAATATTTAGTTTCATTAGATAGCTACATTACATATTTCATTGTTATAATTGACTTGATTATCTGTTTCAAGCTGTATTGTTTCACCATCCTTGTAACTTTACCATTTCATGCTAGCCTCATCAAGTATTTAAAGTTTTTATTTGGCACACAAATTACAAAGCATTTGCACTATTTGTAGAAAGCGGATTTGTGTTTCCTTCAAAGCAAAGCTCTAAATAAGCTTTAGGAAAACTTTCCGTTTGTAGTTACACATTCAGCAAAAGTTTGAGTAGAAAAAAAATTGTAAAAAAATACGAGTCGGTTCAAACTTTTTGCGGCATTCACTGACTCATGTTCAGAAGGAAGTCAGGGCATGCATGCATTCTTGTGTCCACCCGAGATTAAACTCATGAACAAGTCCAACTTTTTTTGTGTCAATTCCTGTATGTACCTATTCATATCCATATCCCAATTATGGCTCAGTAGTAATAATACATGGAATGATCTATTTTTAGGAAAACGCATACATTCATCATTGTACTGCATAACACTTTTGTTGCAAATAGTTAAACGGTTCATTAACGAGAAGAGAATGATGCTTTCACCAATACGAGCTTCCCCATTTCCTTGTTCTCTACTGTTCCATTTCCTTATAAACTTTTGCCATGTTGACTCCCTTGCCTTTTTTACAAGTTCCATTTAGCTTCCAAGGAACAGTATAAATCAGAGCCAGAGAGTGTATAGCCTTTAATTCATTCATTGATAGTCCCTACTTTGTATTGTAACAGCACATAAATAATACACATTACTCTAGCCACCACCACCATATAATGAACTGCTGCAAGGTTGTGACAAGTAATTTATTGTTTGTGTCCGGACTTTTTAAGTGAGGTTTGGACATTTGTTACTTTCCTCGGTGCTTTGTACAGAGTGAAAGTGTAAGTAGAGCTGGTAGTAGTAGAGCAATTTTTTTCTCACTTCCTATCTGGAATTTATTTTCTTATGATGACCAAAACCACTAAACACGTGGTGGTGGCGGCACTATAACATAACTTTCATACCGATATCCACATCCTGCTTGTTTCGCATCATAGGATGTATAAAAATTCGGTAGAGTACAACGTGCAAGCCCTAGGGAGCTCTTTTTTTCTCAGATGATATCTCAGGGTGTTCTTTCTTGCTGGTGAAATGCCTACAAATAGGTATAGTAGGGAGAAAACTGCATTCATATTTTCAGCCATGTTAAGAAATCATATATAACATGAAACACAATTTTGCTTCCTTGTTTCTCTCTCTTTGTATTGTAGCGAGACTATGGGACGTGAGGATACATGAGAACAGGCATGGCATTTAAATGAGTATATAAAAGACAGAGAAAAGAATAGTTTCAAATGGTGAGCATTACAGTAAAATGTAATAATAGGGAATGTTGTGTTTTCCTTCAAAGGAGGCTGCTGGGAGGAATTGAGATTTTGGTTAATATTGTCCTTTCCCCTCTTCTAGCTGGGAAGTAGTGTATATTCCTCCTGTTTTAAACTTTCACCTAGCACTCGAGTTATTTCTGTAGTCGATTTGTTACTGAATGGAAGACTGTCTGGAGGGGCTTAACCTATATGTTTCAGTAGTATTGCTTCGCGTATATAGATTTCGTGTCCGAAAGTAGGATACTTTTAAACTGATTATTTTCTAGATCTTGCTTTGTTATTAAACTTTGTATTGCATTTTTAGGTATTGAACAAGTTGTATTTGTAGGTGTTTTAACTTTGGAATGATTGTAAATCAATTTACGATTACGAAAATTTTCTAAGGGGATAATTATTCTGCTTTTAAGATGATCACTGGATCAGAATCAAACTAGATGACTTTTTCTTGGAGAAATCCTACAATAATGTGAATGTCATAACATGACAAGGGACAAAAACTAGTCATACCTACCACCCAACCACAAAATATATTGTGCTGACATGGAAACAAAACTAAAAGTGTAAATCTAGCAATAATTTCCAAGCGAATTACGAAATAAATAAGTAAAGAGCCTACAAGACTATAAGGACAGAAACGCAGCCCTCCCCTCTTCCATTCCAGTCACGACTTGCAACCAATAATTTTAACCTTTCCGAAACAAAAAAAAATAGCATTTCTCCCATTTTTTCCCCGGCTACCGTGCAATTCTACGCAGCAACTTGTTCTATATATCATACAGGTATACACACTTAATATGGATAATGGGCAAACCCTCTGGTCTGGCTGGTCTGGTGTCATGTAAAGGGATTGCATGTTATAAGATCATGAAACTATTTAGTGCTTGCTCCAACTAAATTGCTGAACCGCGGATCTAAGAGCCCTGCGTCCTCTAAAGTCGGGGGAAGCAGAACAGCAACGAGGAAAAAAACTTGTTTCAAAGGTACGCATATTGTGTTCCCGGGTACAAATTATATTTGACAGTTGTACATGCACATGATACATTCAATATGACCTCTATTATTACCGGCTAGTAATATAGCGTAGTAAAGAGCCTGTTATGTGTTTGGAGATAAATGATGATGACGATGGTAAAGAAAAACCGCTTTTACGTGATTCTTAAATTGTTTGTTTCTATCCCTATTCTTCCCTCTTTACCCTATAAGAGCTTATTCGGGAGATAGAATACTGCACGAAGAAAACCCGACTAAGCCATTCTTTCACTGCTTTCATAAATATTTGTGAAAAGTCCACCGAATAGATATATTTTGCTGTTTCCCACACCTCCAGCTTAGGGCCTGCCCTTCATTGTAGGAGTGAAAGCGCGTCTCCCCTGTCCTTCCTTGATACTCATACATACATATTTGATGCATTGGTAGACACCACATTAGTTTCGTACCACAGGAGAAAAATTATGTGAAAGGAAACAAGGAATCATCTGTCGGAGAGTTGATCTTTGAAAAGCAGACTGTTGCTGTGTAAAAAGCCCAGTGAATAAATTGTGAGGGACCCGAGGAGTCTCCCGAAATAGCTGGGTAGCACTTTGAGTCCCAGCATTACAACTGTTATTTATTGTTACGTGTATCTTCGGATGCTCACTAGTCTGTGAAGGGGAGAGAGAAAACGGAAGTGAGTACACATCACATCACATAACTAACGCGCTTTCTCTCCTTCCGTTGGTTTCTTGGTGCTTTGTGGCTGCTAATGATGATGTTCCGTTTTCTTCCAAGGAGCTCCATCCAAGTCCGTTTTTTCCTCTTAAGCCAACTCTCTAGGACAGTTTTGGAGGAGGGGGAATTCTAAGGAGTTCTTAAGTTCCTTTTTACATTTCCTCGTTTTCCTCCGTCCTCTCCAAATAACATTACTGTTTATAAGTTTGAAGTTATCAACCAAGTAGTACGGCAGGGCAAGCCCATGGGAAGAATCGGAGAAAGTCAATTTTCTTTGGTAATAAATTATAGTCACGAGGAGGACACTTTTCTCAAAAACTTTCTTGTACATACTTTCCACATTGATGTGGACTACAGGTAAGAATACGTATGTACTTAAGTAAGCTAGTTCCCACGGTTAATGGAAATATACTGCTAAATATATTTACACAGGTATTGGATACAGCTATAAATAGTATTGACTTGAGCGTTGTCGACGGAGAGCTTGATTTTATGGGTTTCTTGACATTGAGGATACAACTAACTAGCTGAAAGACTGTCGTTTCCTGTGCCCATTTACATAACACTCACTCTGGAATAGCATGGTGATTGATCAATGCGAACTCCACCCCACAGCGAACAAAACTTGTTTGTTCGGCCATCCATAAATATCATATATACATAGTTCAAAAATGATTTTGAATTTCTCACATCTGAATTTAGTTGGCGGTGTGGGGAATCACCACCAGCGTCCCGCTGATGGAGGATCCCCCACTGAGAAAGTGATGGTGCGACCTATCTTTTTCTAGTAGTTGGTCCACAGAGTAGCGTTAATATAAAATGCGTTAATTAAAATGCCGCCAGCCGCTTTAATTGAACTACCTGTAGGGACCCTGAAGAGATAATATTATGGACATTGGCTCATGCAACCGCAATGTAAATCGTTTTTGCTGAAAATCCCAATTAGTCAAGTTAGGTATCCATATAGGCACACTATTGACTCATTTCGAGGCAATAACTCATTTCGAGGAGACACGCACGACTACCCAATCAGCTATTAGTTGGATGATCTATGTAAACCAAAATCAAATTAACTTCATCCACTATCATTTACTTTTGTTTGTTGCTCACGTCAACAATAATAAGCTCTCAAGTAAACACTGACCAAATACACTTTTCTCTCCTGGGAAATAAATTAGATTAGCTAGAAAACAGGTCCTTCCCTCAATCGAAACTAAGCCGAGATCCTGCTGCTATTTATTGGACAGCAAAAAAGAACCCGAGCTTCTGTACCCAAGGTATTATACGCACTCTGAAAAATTGGAGACATTATCCTCTCCACCACAAGTCGTATCCCAGTTAGAAAAAAACACTAGGATGAATAATGGCTCCGGAAATAGTTATATGACTACTCAAATCTCAAATGACTCAGCTTAAAATGACAAGAGCACGATACCTCTGCTTCCTGATTTTATAATAATGGTTTCAACGAGTCGAGAAGTTAAACGACAGGAAATAATAGAGTATATGTGGAAGTCAACGGAATAACCGTATAGCAAAAGGGGAAATGGTTCAATTGAAGAAAAGTTCGTTAGGAGGAGAAAATGGTAGACAGAAGTTAAAGGGAATTGCCTAAACATAAAATGGGACATAAATGGTTCGTTTAAAAGAAGGGAAAATGTACTCACCCGAAGTAAGTATTATATGTAAACTTTTTTTAATGCTTTTGTAGACATACATACATGGGCTGTCCCTAAAGGATGATGCAGTTGGGGAGGGAATAGAACTGTTAAAAAGGAAGGCCTTTAAGTAACGTCATTTAGAGAGTACCCCACACATATTATTTTTTTCTTCATTGCAGAGGGAGAAAGTGGCTAAAGCTTAGAATATAAATGAAAGGTTATTTTCCCATTGCATTGATCCCAAGTAGTTCATAAAGCTTTCTGACATGAGTAAAATGCCTGAAATAACGACCTCGGTAATCCATTTGGTTTCTCAACCGTATAGCGTCAACTTTCCACTTCAACGCTTTCTTAAGTACCGTTCTTCCGATTGATGGTTTCCTTACTGAGAAAAAAATGTGGAGGAGAGTTGGAAGAATTGAAAATAACGCATTATCTTATAAACCCAAGTCTAAATAAATAACGTGTGCATGGTCGATCTAGCAAAACATCAAATGTCTATCGATCTGAATAAATAAAGCTATTGCTAACTCTGAGATTCTTGCTGGCAGTGGTGCTGCTGGTATGTCCTCTTAGATCCCCATACGCAGACACTTTGCTGAAGTGAAAGTGCCCCGCAAATAGTTCTCCCTCGATAACATTTTGGATGAAGCTATTCAAGTTATAAATATGTCGATTACATCTGCATATGTCGCCGATACATTATCCGAGGTCGAAAAAAATTTGTTTTACGGAGGGAAATGAGATTTATTCAAACTCTTTAAAAAAAACCTATTTAAATTTTAAAACATTTTCGTCATCGAGTCAAGAACATGCTGTGGTTGCTTCCTCTATAAAATTGCAGTAAAAACAAGTCTTCCTGGTGGAAAGCTTTTACTAAAAAATCTAATTTGTTTGCTTTTACCCCTTAACTTTTTTATATTAAAACTTCAGATTTTACCGCAAATTTATGCTCTTCATGAATTAAATTCAACTATCTAAAAAAAATTAAGAATATAAACTGGGAAAGAGCATTATTATTGTGCTGATGCTACACAAAATAAATCTTGGTGAGTAAACACTGCGGAATAGGATGCAGCTGCATTTTCTCCAAAGTATAAATCTTTGGTTAAATATACGTTTACAGTCAAGTTGTTAATGTTGTAGGGATTCTATAAATTATTCCTAAAGCCCAAATAAAACCACATATCAATGACGGTATTTATGGCTTAATTTATTATTTCACACATGCTATAACTTAGGCTAGTGTATAATTTGCCAATTTTCCCCTGTGAATAATACGTTTCCTCTGGACTGCACAATAAACTATGTATCAGGTTTTTTGGAGAGAGAAAAATCAGAGACTTTCCCCCCATAGTAGTATATGACATGACTTTTGGTGTAAGTACTCATTAAAAATGAAAAGTATATGGAATGAAATGCACCTCCCAAAACCAATAGATTGAGGAAGGAGCAACTCGATTAATGGCTCTCCAAGGGACAATATCCATAATATGTTTAGGAACTAGCCAAATATATCTACAGTCATTTGAAATAATCTATTAAATGTTTCCTACTTACTTTGTATATAAGTATACTTATATGACTGTTCATGAGAATGAAGTTCCCACACACCACAGCAGCCTAATTCAACATTAATGATTAATGTTCTGTTTATATCATTATATCCCTCGGAATTACACATGATTAACTAATTTGATTAATTAAAGCGGAAATGACATTAATCCCAATCCGTATTATATCATCCATAACACGCAAGTCGCTCTGATTTTCATCCACTCTCATACACAATTAAATATACACTTGTGTAAACACAGTAAACAATAAATTGATATTCGGAGAAGTTCATCTGGAATGAAGATTAAGAGGGAAAATCTTCGCACAACGGAACATATATCTCCAAATCCAATTCCACCTATAAAATGGTTTTCGTGCATGTGAACAAACATTAGGTACATCCAAATCTTTTGAGCTTGCTGGGTCGATATCACGTGTGTGGATTTCGAATGCGTTTAAATGTAATACAAAAAGGGAAATAAATATGTATTAGTATGTTGGTGGGGTAGGCCACACTCGAGTTATCCTAACTGAATAAAATCAAACGTACCACCACAAAGACAAGACAAGACAAGCCCCAATTCAATGAAAGACGCGTTTTCCCTGTGAATTCCCTCACATGCGATCGCATCGTGAAAGTGGCATAAAATACTATTGAAAATCGGAAGGGGAAGGGAAGCAGTTGATAGCAAAAGTAGTGAATATTTACTTGCTTGTTTCGTCGTAAAAGGCTGTAAGTAATTGTTGCTATATTTTATTAATATAACATGTTTCACTCGTCGATCAAGCAGTTATATAATGGATTGGGAACTGCTGTGCGCAAAAAAATACTGACGAAAAAAAAATCTGACAGATCTTCCTAGCAGCATTTTCTTACCTGAATTTAACCATTTAGCCAGTCACCGCTAGATAGTGATTTATTATTTTGCTTGTAGGAAATAAATATTATGTAAAATGAGTATAGGTAATATACAGGATGCGAGTTTTCATTTGATAGGAGGATGAGAATGGGAGCCCAGCTAACTACTTTCATCCAAACAATATATGCGCACTTTAATGAGATTACTTCGCAATTCAAATACGTAATAATCTAGGAACGAATTGAGAACATATCATATATGCTATCAACACAAAACCAACATATTGCAATCCCACTTACCCGCATTATCTATTCATTTACGTAAGAAGCATTATGCTAATATAACAAGCTCTACACTAATCTAATGCTCCTAATATCATCTAGCATGCAAAATAAATAAATCGGTTTAATATTCCCGTAACTAAAGTATCCGTTGGTACAGCTCTACCCAGAGAATTTAATGCTTTTTGGGGAGCAGAACGTTGGAAATAAGTAGAGTGAATTGTTCGACAGAGAAAAATTTGGAATATAACTGGAAAAGCAGATGTACTTACTTATCATCAATAGCATTCACTTATGGAACGGGCTAGACCAGCAAAGTTGTCGAAATCATGTCAACCCGCTTACTAATATCATGACAGGGGCGGGGGGCTCGATATGTAAATTTCTGTACTTTATATACGCACTTCCCACAATGACTGAATTTATACGATATGTGTTAGAATAATTTAATTTAAATCGGATTATGGATGGAACTAGTACAGTGAGCGAGCACATATTTCCCTCCTTTCCTATCAGTATTTTATTTTTGGAGACAAGCTCACCAAACGCGTATATACGTAGAACGTTTTGGCACAAACTGACCAACTTTGTATATCAATATTTTCAACTGAGGTTGGTATAAGTATTAGTCTCGTTTTGGTACCATAAGTTAATCAATTTTGCAAAGTCTAAGTTTTGTCATAGTTTAGTTTATTTTTTTTCATATAGATACACAAAACCCTTCCCTTTATTCTCCACATTTTGATCAGGCTAATCAGCATCTTGATATATTTGAGACAGGAATTAACTTGCAAACCATCTTAACCATTTCACTTTAAATATGGGTTTTGTGACTAAGGTTTGAAATCCGGTGGAAGTAGCTTTTAGAATTGGCATTAATTTCTATCTGCGATTTCCTATTGATGGGTTAAAATACAACCATAAAGCTATACGATATTCAAGTATTTGTTAAAGGAGGGCAAATTTATAATGAATTTATCTAGGTTCTGTCAAAAACGCTTTCAAGGTTCAGGTCCATTAACGTGTCTGTAAGTTTATTTATATGCCCTAGTCAATTTCCAGTGGCTTAATTCTGGTTTTCAACTTTAAAGTGGCTTTTAAGAATGCCAAAGCATCAACCACATTTCAATAACTAAAATAAATTTCAATTAATCTTTAAGAAAGCCAGCCATTCACGCATTGATAGGTTTAATTCAAAATTATGTAGCATGTTTTCAACTTGTGATTTTGTACCATCATATCAAATCAACATCAAGTTAGTACACCAACCACGGTTGAAAATATCAATGCAAAAAATCGGTCAGTTTGGACTAGAAACTGCCTCGTACTTATACTTAAGCACTCAGTTCGAAAGTATCAGAGAGAAGGGAATCGACAGAGGGAAGTAGATGAGTGAAAGGATGGATGGGAAACCAATCTTTGCTTTCTCCATTTTGTGTTTGTATGGATGACTCCAACGTATCCGTTCGGATGTTCGCTGTGTCTACCCGCATTTCCCTGTTGGTAGACCAAAATCGCTTCCTTGTGTGAAAACTGTAGCGCCACAGAGCTCAAGATAGATATATTTAAGACTCGGAATTTTCTTAAGGCCGAGACAAGGCAAGCGCTTAAGCTGACAATACAATTAGGCGAAATAATGAGGTTTCGCTACTCCAGTTGTTGATAGATGTGGAGAACAGACTGGATAATATAAAAAGCTTCATACCTAGATGCCTCCCTTATAACATAATCATAGACAATCTAAGCAAACTGGGCTCTTATATTCCTGGAATAACTTATTCAAACCAGCTTCTCTCTCTGTGTCAAGTAATTATTCAAAGAGTTGGCCTCCTTAAAAATGTAGCTCTTTCTTAGATGATCACATGAGCCTTGGCATCTCTGACAAAGATAAATATCTTGCAAATTTTAGCTTAGCATAAATAGCGGAAGCTTGTTACCCACCTTAATGCTCGTATTGAAAGGAATTGAGCATGCATTGAGATGGTTTCCCCATACTTAATAGACTATATAGTTGTCAGTGTGTATTTTGAGCTATTAAGTTATTCAACTTGATATAAATAACAAACAAATTGGATTTTACTTATCTCCCGATTTCGAAATCAGAAAACTGGTAGGCTAAGTAAATATTTGAGGTGAAAGTACTTTCACCCTTATAGAAGGAAAGGACCTGAAAGGGATTTCAAGGAATTGTGGAAACCTTTCTGTGTTCTTTGGTTAGGGTCGCAAATTGTAGGAATTGTTTGTTCAATATTTTTCACCGAAATAGTATGCATCGAAAGACAAACAGAAATTAAGGTTAACATGAAAATTGTAGATGATCAGCGACAAAAGCAGTGGCGGTAGACATGTTTATTATGCGTAAGTAATTCTTCTCTGTTTCGTCGCTGGTCCTTTCCGGTTTTATTTCTTATTGGTTGTAAATGGAGAGTAGTGCCATGAACATGCATGACTGAATTTACAAAAAACGTCATTTCTACTTTACAACCATACATTTGGTTGTTCCTTGTATTCGTCTTTTGCACAAATTTACACGCATGTGTTGCCAAATTATCTCCTAGTTTTATAGTATATAGTTGGCAAAAGTACAATAAAAGTATTCCTTTTCGATTTGGATTTAAGGTAAAGTACATGAGAAAGTAATGTAGTTTGAGCTAATGGCTAATGTGTCATCCTCATTCCCTTTCCCCATTTTTTCCATGGGATCCCTCTTTTCCCTTCTTTCTTCTTACTACATTCATAAATATGTAGTTTTTATATGCTGGGATGCTGCCATGCTGCTTGACGCGGGAAGAGTGACGGACAGGTCTTGAAGAGTAGAAGCTTCTCAGGATTGATTTCCAGAGCGATTGACCATAGACCAAAGTAATTCTTACTGGTTTCTATTGGGAAACGAGAGGTAAAAAAGGTAGAAGAAAGGTGGTATGAGATGGAAGAGAGTTGAGCACACAACTCCCGATTTTAGGATGAATTATAAAAAGTTCTCGTATGCATAAGACCAGTGTATGGAGCTTAGAGATTCATTTCAATCGTCTGCAACTTTCGAGTAGATACAAATACACTTAAAAATAGCAATCAGGTATTATTTAACTTTTTATTTTGGTCTTCATTTAATGTTCTTTTCGAATGCTACGTATATGGTTTATACCATTCAAGTTACAGGACAGTTACAAACGCCTGAAATGAGTCACTAGATCCATACACGGGCCTTATTTTCATAGTCAAGTCGGAATAGATTAGATGAACCTCTGTTTACCAGGGGAAGGACTCTAGGAAAAAAACGCGTGCAGTCGACATAAATAGTGTACAAATATGTTGTATCTCTCTACTGGCAATATTGGAGTGAGTACGTTGTCGAAAAAAAACAGCCGGTGGGTTGAATTGAATCGGATTGCTTCTTTGGTTAAATGAAGAAAAAATGAGAAGAGGAATAAGCACTTGTGATAAAAGGTAAACCTCATCCTTTTCAACCAACTAGTCTTGCAGAAATGCACGCAATCCTTCCAAGAAACTTCAAAGAAAATGCAATGTTAAGAGAGGGAGACCAGGAAGGAAGCCATGTAGAAAGGATAATGGATGCTTGGCTGGATGACTGGTTGCTTTTTAGTCCAAAGCATATATGAACTCCACACATTCTTATGCATGCTCACACATCCTTCAATATATTTTCTCCCATGTATTGTTATGTATTTGGTGGAGCAGGGGCTGGGGAAAGTTTTCAATTTTTAAAATCTACTTTGTACAACAAAAGCATTCAGGATTCAAAAATTTAGATTACATTATTCATTGGGTAGACGGCTTCCCATACATATTTCCTTGATTCGAAACTGACGACTCCCATGGTCGTTGGGAAGAAGATGTGCGTGTAGCGTAGTCCTTCCCGAACCTCGACGTATCCTCATTAATTCTGATCGTCAACTGTTCAACGTTTACCTTGCATTTTTCCCATTTGCAGACATGCGACCGGAGGAGACATCTTTGTATAGAAATGTATTTTCTATGAATAGCCTGCTCCTGCAGTAGTCTTCCAATAACTATGTTATATCGATCTAGCCAGGAGAAAAAAAGGGGTTTTCTGTCTTTTTTGGATCCTTCGTGAAATCCACTTTTAGCATCACTTTTGCCAAGTGTGGCCGCTCCAGAGCGGTAGGGACACATTACGGATAGTAATATATATGGCATTGGATGTTTGGCTTTTTCTCCTCTCCTTCTCTCTCCGGAGCACCGTTGTCATCCCTATCATCCTCATCCTGATCACCACCATCGTCAGACTTTTAATGGCGATGATTACAATTCAAAGATATATGTTTGTGCTTGCAAAGTTCATCTATGAGATGCAGACCGTGCTTTCTCTCTCCTTTTAATAGCTCTTTATTGGAATGACTAGTTTTTTTCTCTCTCTAGAACTGTTATTACAGAGACAATACCCTTTTTCCCATTATGACTGTTTTCATTCTCACATTTCCCTTGTAGATGCACATATGCAGAGAAGTGGAGAAAGCTCTCCGGGAAAGAAACCAACTGATTGTGTATAATCTAATAGATGATTGTATTATTCCCACTTAAGCTTAGGGTTTGAAGGGTGGCATGGCACCAGGGCTTTAGGGTGATGGCCACTATACTTTTAAAGTTTTTTTGTTGGATAGAGAGGGAAAGCGGATAGTTGGGCGAAAATAATTTAGCATCTCTCACCTAGTATCCATCCAAGTGGAGGCCTAACAGCTTTTTTGCATTTATCTTTCACGTCCTTATGCGGCGGCCTCTCTCAGTATCTGTAGGGGAGTCGCAACCCAATGGTGTTATGGAGGACATACATAGTGTGTTTGATAATGGGAAGAGGAAAGAGATAGATAGATGAGTTCACACACAAACAGAGATATCCTTTTTCGGACTTGGGTACATTTAGGTATATGGATGAACATGGACATAGATATATATCTATACTTTTTACCGCCGACTGATTCATGATGATGAAAGGGAGCGAGAGGATCCACCTACAACAAAGTTATGCTTTATAACTATTATGGCTTCACTATATTACTCGCTTCCTTTCTCTCGTCCTTTTCCCTACGAGGAACACGTGTGTGGGGAATAATCCGCTTCAGCCAAGATGGGAAGATGATGGTCGGTAAGAACTGATACTCTTTGATAGTATATTGATTATATAAGTTGCATAATATTTTCTTGATGTATTACGCGTGGAAGCTGCTACGTCCATGTATGTCTTGACGGGCTGCACTATAACTCTGGAGCTTTCATTTTCTGCTATTTTTTAGGTAGTTTCCCCATCCATTACTCCAGTTTCCAGTATGTTATACCCATTTATTATAATGGACTATAAGGACGGATGTGGCATTCCGAGATAGGGATACTGATAGGATAAAGGGTATAGGGGCAGGGTGATATCTGTTAGATGGGGGATGGCGATATGAATGAAGTGCGAGTGAGATTCCCCTTCCTTTCCTACAACGTACAATGGCAGGGACACAACCACGTTCTTCGGCGGAGTGTCTCAACCTTCTGCTGTATATTGTAGTTTTCTCCACTATAAAATGAAAGTTAGCTCAGCATGTGCATCCTTTCATTCCCAACCCATTCAGCATTCCTGTCCTATGGTATGAAATAAAATGGTGAGAAATAAGTACATCTCTATGTATATTTAAATAACATAACTAGAGAATTATTTGATCCAGAGATTTCCATCAAGTCCTGGAGATGAGATAGGAAGAAGGGCTGTAGAAAGTAGTAAGTAAAAAAGAAATATGCCTTATATGGAGGCCTATGTCTGATCTTTCTTAAATCGAATTTTGCACGCTCCATGCTCGGCAAATTTGTGGAAGCGTTTCTTTTTCTTTAGTTCAGCTGCCCTTTCGTGAGTACGCCCCGTGTGTATTTTCCCTCGGTATGCATGTCACGAGAGGAAAATGGGTAGTCATAATCGGTATAAAAAGGAGAAGGAATGACTGGGAAAGTCATTCTTTAGCAGTTTTTACTGTTTGCGAAATGATATGGGAGGAAAGGTGTGCCCTATAATGTAGGTCAACAATTTGTATTTCCTTTGTTTTATATTGCGCTCCTGCCATAGGATTAATTATAATGTGGGGCTTGGACCTTGAATATATCGGATTTGGTTGGAAGTCTCTAGCTTGGATGTGTACCGATTTTGATGGAAAGAATGCTGCCAAATTCGGCCGTGCTAATTCTTAAAGAATTCCATGTTTTACATGGAATATTTCTAATCTTCTTGGCAAATTATTTGAGTTTGTAAATATATTATGCACTTGTGTGGTTTTGTAAAAACATGATGGTAAATATGATCTGAATAGGACTTACTATGATAATTGCAAAACGAACATTAAAAAGAAGCAAAGCTGTAAAGTTGCAAGGTATAAGTAAAGCTATATACTCTGGGGTATTTTGTTCTCCATTGACTCCATTTAAACTTCTCACTAGCAGGTAAACCGATTCATCATTCTAGCATAGTCAGAGCCAGTCTACCTTTCCCCTGACATATTTCATGTAAATAATGGACTGGTGATGGAGAAAAGTGGATCAAGAGGAGCCGCCCTAAATCCTTCTCTGTTGCAAAAAAAATACAAGTATCATCATCACGGCAAGGGAAAAAAGGTTTGTGGAGGTGAAATATAAGTAGATCCATTCCAATCCCAAACGTTTTACCTTTCAGGTATAGCCTATACATGCATGCATAGGTAACAATCGTGTCTATGGTTTATTAAATTTTTACCAAAATTTGTATCCTCCATTCGGAATATAAAAATAAGCGCGTCGCACTCCTAACCCAGAAGCTCCCATTGGTATTCTGAATGACTGGGTAAAAAGGAACCGCATCAGCTTCAAAAGCTCGTTGGAAACTCATTAAAAACTCATTGAAACTGACTGTGCACTTTTTTTTGTGCCAATCTAGAGCATCCTAATTCATACATGCCTTCCCGGATTGGATATGTAAGTAGTTGGCTACATGTATTTGTTTCTGATGCCTATGCCCATATATTGATAATATCCGGGCTTCTATAACTATTGATGATTGTGATATGCGATATGTCTCTAATATATGTGCATTTTGCAGGGAAAATGCAAATATAGGTATAGTTGAAAGGCAGCAATAAGGACTAAGGAGTGATGAAAGTGGGGTGAATTTCTTTTACACGAATGAATGCCACATCAGGAAACATATTCCTCCCACATCTTTTGTGTGTTTACTTGCTTACTTAGAGCTTCTTCCCTTCTCTCTTTGCACTCACTCAAAGGGGACTTGTGAAATGAAGTGAGTAGGAAGTCTGGGAAGGGGAGAAAGAGGCAGGTAGGAAATAAGTGAAAGCAATAGTCTAACGAAACCCCACAGACAGTGAGTTTTGGTGGGCCTCCTTATTCACACAAGAGCTAGGCTTACTTCCAGCATGAATTGCTTTTACTCTAAATAACTTATATTATTCAAGAACACAGCTACTCTATACACTGTGCTCTGGCTTGGAAGATAGTATGCTTACCTATCAGTCAGTCAGGGGAAAAGAAAGGCACTCGGTTTCAGAAGGAATTAAAGCAGCGGAATGAAATGAATCTATTGTAAAACTTTTGTTGTACACTTTTAGTGCGGATTTTCTCCTCATTCACACAGCTTCTCTACCGTCATTGAGCACCTTCATCCAAAACGACCACTGATTATTCTCATATTAGCAGATGTCTTTATCTTTGGGCCTTTGCTCTTTTACAGGGTCTTCTTGTTCCCATTCTATATATTCCAGGAATGAGTGAGAAGGAGAACCCAGGACAGGAATTGTCGAGTTGGAGTACACGGCAGAAATAGAAATCACTAGGCCATGTCCACATCATCATTTTCAAGAATGTCTAGAGCTCCTTGAAAGAGCTTCGTAAGCACATTTATTTGTTGTTGGGTTAAATATATAGATGAATAAATATGTGGGTAGGTAGATACTTTCCCGAGATGATTAGAAGAGCAAATACAGATTACATTAATCAATTGCAACTTTATTCGTAGGGACGTAGTCAAACTGACAGAAAAATACTTACAAAGTTGGAGTGTATTGCGTCGTGCTTATCACAGCTTGTCGCAACTGCAAAATCATCCAAACACTTTCAAAAGTTTATATAAATACATTTCGTATTACAAATATGTGATACATTTCCATTGTCTTTCAATGCACCCACGTTTTTATTTAAGGGGAAACAATTCTGTTAAATTCTGAAATGACTTAAATGTAAGTTTAATCTAATTAGCTAATCCAACGTTGAAGTACTTACAAAGATGTATTTTCTCATAACTCATGACTATAACTGAACAGTTAAAGACGAATATCTCATGAAAGAAGGATTGATCGTTGGTTTGTCAACGGAATTAATACAATTAGTGTCCGCCTTGATGGCAAATATTACAAGAAAGGAATAGCCGGAACAAACAGAAATATTGTTTACATTTATATTTCTATCTCTGCCTTGAGATACGCATTCTTCTTAACAGGAAATTACATTTCAACCCGTCCTATGGCCAATTGTCCATGCTAGTGTACACGAGTAGGATAAAATGTAATCTTCCTCTTTTGTTTTTACTTGTCATTTGATCTGTTTAATGGCAAAAGGATTAGTTCCTTTGTTAATTTATTTAATCTTGTAAGTACCCTAGTTTCTTATTCCAAGCTTGTTCTAGCAACAAATGTAAACAGTTTGTTTGAACAAGATGTTACGAAATATCATACATACAGTATAGAAACTGTACACAAGTCTGTCCAAGAAATGTTAAACTTCCGGAGAAATAATATTTCTTGGACTACAGAAGAAAAGAAAAGAATCTCAATACACCCCAATAGTCAAGTTGCGAACATTTAATTAGCATTTCGTGTTATACCAACGCAATAGTAAACGTTCAGGGTTAAGATCTGGCATCCAATATGCTACACAACATGGTTGAAGATGAACCAATATGCCAGAAAGGCTTTTTAACTAGATAATTGTCTATTTATTTCCAAGGTGGTATTGCCTATTTGCATAATATATTAGACAAGGCGATATCACGCAAGTCGGCGTTTATAAGCATCTCTTCAGCAATAAAATGTTTCTGTAGCACATTTGGACAAATTTTTCATTCACAGCATTTCATCCTACAGGCTGCCAACAACGGGGACAACAATTTGTACATGACTCCATAGAAAGGGGTTTTTAAATCGAAACTTTTACATTACTCCAGAATCATATACAACGCACACCACAGGGAACCTGTTGATGGGTGGTCTATTATTGATACCACTTATAATGAAATCAAAATTGGACTGTGTAGAGTGGCCCTGTAGTAGCCCTGAACGAAAATACTAGTCGCGGAGTCGTAGTATGGTGGTTTCAACCAATTTTACATCATTCCTGCTTCTAGCATCATGTTCAATCACCCGTATTATTACACCCATCTATTTATCCAAAAACGTAATCTAGAATGTGGGAAAGTTAGCTTCCAAAAGTAGCGTTTCATATATTAAGGTATGGATGAGTATGTATCCCTTTGAAATAGGATGCCTGCTGTTCAACGTCTCCACAGTATAGGGATTACTTCAAACGCTGGCACAAGGATCCTCTTGAGTGAGCGGTTTAATCTGGCCAAGTGCGAGTTATTGCTTTTGATTTTGATATATTTAAATCCAGGAGACTATAACGTCTTCGTTATTTTTGTAAGCCCGTTTTTTTAGCTTTGATCCTTGACTTCTTCTCACGCCAGAGTTTAAACTAATTGTCTATGTGATACGCTAAATCAGTTTTTTTTGCTGTAGATAGTTAAATTTATCGTGTCCGCTCTCTTGGCCAGTCCATATTTTGGCCAGTGTATATTGCTTATTGTTTTGACTAAACATGCACCATGTAATTTTTTTTTAAATGCACATGTTTCCGTTTCAAATACCTACGTCACCTTTTTTTTCAGTAATATTCTCATCAATGTTAGGTTCGGAGTTAACATTATTCATGTTAGATTAGGTTGGGTCTAGTCGAGGTGCACTGTAAATACACTGGCCAAATGACGCTCGACCAAAGTGCTTCCAGTCCAAAAACGGGAGACTCAAATTTATTGACGTAAAATTCGACAACAAACTTTTATCGTGAACCAGTGTATGCAGCATCTAATGAATAGCATTATGAAGAATACGGAGCTAAAAATGAGTTGTTCAGGAATTGGAAACTCCGTCACTTTCTCCAAAGTCAAGCAGAAGTGTTTTCATTTAAGCATATTACCCAAACTTTTGACTCGTTAATAACACTTAAGCTGTTGTCTCCGTAAAATAGAAAATATATTTTTGTTCTTTCTGCTACAAACAAGCAGAAAAGGTGTGAGGACTGGGTCTTTCGCTAGAAAAAACCGTGAACCCATTTTCACTGAAAATATATGAATGAAGTGATAAATCGCAAGCATATACATTTGAGTTTGAAGGGAGGAGCCCTATCAACACTGCATTCTCGAGTATCGACATTGCAGGATATTCTTCTTAAACCAAAATTATTAAGTAGCCTTGACTAGACAAATAGAAAGTTGGGGAAAGAATGAAAATTTACAATCGGGGAGAAAAAAGAAACTTTCAGCCTTGGCTTTCCCCCTCTCCTCGCATGATACTTTTTTTAGGAAAGGAAGAATATCATATCATGTCTCCGTGTAAGTCAAGCTAACTTTCTGTGTACAAGTTTACTGTATACAAATCTCATCCTCTGAATTAAATTTGCTTTTGTGTTTAACCTAGAGAGGGGAAAGTTGGAACGTTTACATGAGTTCTTGTTAAACTATGTCAGAATGTTTATCAAGACAGACGAGGAGAAGCAGATGTTATATTGGGGAAGGTAGTGTAAAGTTTCGTAACATGATCACCAACAGGAAAGTGCCCCTGCTAATAATTTCATTTGGTAGAGAGGTACTACCCCGCTCTATGGTACCCGAGTGCAGAAATGATGAATATGATGATGGAGACAGCATTTCGTGGCCTTTATATCATAATTATTTTCGGGAAAAAAGTTGTCGGGCCCCGAAATTTCTGATATTGAAGAAAAATATCTATTGCCTGAGATCCTATCGGCGCAAGTTAGACTGCTGCATATGGGGGGAGAGTAATAGTAATAATAACTAGCAGGTGGCCAGCTCCGTACGGAGCTAATTGTGTCAGTTAGCATAAAGCAAAGGGACCCGTAACTTTCAGTTA
>JAQGAH010000377.1:0-42705 GCA_034696885.1 Lepidocyrtus paradoxus | reverse complement strand
AAATCAAGTGATTTATGTATTACCTGAAACATTTTAACACTGTTGTAATAAAGAATTAACTAACTAACTAACTAACTGTGCATTATCATCGCAGCTCATGGCATTGTATTGTCTCATCTCAATGAAATTATAACAATACTTTAAAATAACTCCCTACCAGGCAAAAAATAGGCATAAAAACTGTCATTAACATCTAACTCACACGCCCACGCATTCCACAGTCTGGGTACCTTTAAAGTTAGAAACGGACGCTTAATGATGTCGATTGTAGATTGGCAAACACTAATAACTCATTTCTTCAAGTGATTACAAATTCTAAATGTTTTGCTTCCTCCTCCATGTCAAAGGAATGGAAGCTTATTTTGTTTAATATTAAATAATCATTGCATATTTCTTGATGTTTTTTTTATCTGTAAAGACCTCAGCGGTTATTTTTGTTTTTCAACGTTTATCTTTTCTTTTACTTTGTTTAATTGTTGGTAAATAGGATATGGACTACTCATGCATTTTAAAATGTTTTTATGATGTATATGTAATAAAGAAGCATATAATAATAAAATAATAATCGTAGTAATAAAAATTTCCACTGTGTGTTGGCCTGAAGGTATCGACAAATAAATGAAAATACACCATTCCACTCAGAAGGTCAAAATGTCCTGGTCTACAGGGTTTGTTAAGCCTTTTTCAGAAACTGGGATCTAATCTCACAATGTTCCATTAAAAAACCGACGTCTCATGTTTGAAAAAACCTTCAGTACAACAGTTTTCAAACATTCTTTAATTTGCGTGCCATTTCCTACTTGGACCTTCATTGTAAGTAAGCAATATAAAAATTAACGTTCGGTTAGGTTTAGTTGTGTATATATAGTAATATCATTTATAGTGTATCTACCCTGTACAAAAAGAGAAACGTTCCGTTGACTAGACGAAAAGTTACTTCCCACAAACATCTCCATATAATGCGATAACTTTAACGAAACCTGTTAACCTGCACCACTGAAGTACTCTTTGAATACTTCACGTAATTCAGTATTGTAGACATCACAAGGGTGGCTTGCTTGATTAGTTATTTTTCGTAATTCAGGATTTTGGCTTGCAGTAATACGCCAATTACCTGGCACTACCTTACCTCGGTCATGCTTATCAACTGAAATATCGTTTACATCGTGTTTTGATAAAAGAAAGTTATGAAGAAGTACACAAGTTCTAATAATAATTTTTACAAATTCAGGGTGACCCTGAATTTCCGTGTATAAAATTTTCCACCGTACCGCTAAAATGCCAAAAGCATTATCTACTACCATCCGTACTCTTGACAGTCGGTAATTAAAATTTTGCCGTTTTGCAGTTAGATTTTTCCCTGGGTAGGGATTTATTAAATGTTTATTCAGGGGAAACACCCCATCACCAACAATAACAAATGGCACATGTTGGCCATCCTCATTTAACGGTTTATCAGGGGGCAATGCCAATGCTTCATTTTCTAAACCTATTCCTATGGAAGATCTTGAAAAGACGCCACTGTCAGATTGGGAACTGTTTGCTCCCACATCAATTGCTAAGAACTTGTAGTTTGCGTCAACAATGCCAAGTAGTACCATTGAAAAAAATCGCTTGTATTTGACATTTTGACATCCAGAGTTACTAGGGGATCTTATTCGTATGTGCTTTCCGTCTAGTGCTCCACAGCAGTTAGGAAAATTATGCTTGATTGCAAACCTTTGTTCCGATGTAATCCAAGTTTGTTCGTTTGGAGCAGGAAGGTATGCGTCACTCAGCACGTCACAGATAGCAGCCATTGTTTCTCTAAGGAGTTTAGACATTGCGGAAGGTGATATTTGGTAACAGGTGGCCAAAGACTTTTGAGACTTTCCGGATGCCAAGAACCTTTATTAAGCAAAAATAAAATTTATTTAAAATGCTTTAAATAAACAATTTAATTTGTAAAAAAATATTTAGTTTGACCAATTTGTTGCACTTACCTAAGCGTCAGCGCGAGTTTCTCTAACGAACTAATTGGCGTGGAATGGGAACGCCTTCCTTGGATTAAGGATCCAACCATTTTATACAGCTCGTCAAAATTACATGGATTCATGCTGGAATAAAATTTTAATTAGTCAATGAGTTAATTTAAACTAACAATTATGTAAAATTTTACGTTATAAAAATGGTTATACCGGAGGTAACGGTGATGATATTCGGGATCCAAACGGAGTTTCCGAACTAAAATACTTTCTCCCATTTCAATCCGATTAAACAAAATAGGTCGAATCGCACAACTTCGTCTTTTGCGTTTTAGCTTTCTTCGTAATCGCCTAATCATTAATATTTTTATTATTAACTCCTTATTTAGCGACATGTTGCTCAAAGTAAATATAATAATGTTCTATACAAGGAATCAGTTTGTTTACAAAATGACATGAGACCCACATACATATGCATACTTCACTTCCAAGATATGCAGTAAGCAAGCAGGATTAGAAGAAGAAAGAAGGGTTGAAATTCCTTTTCAGCTATAGTATAAAACCTAATGGAAAGAGCTATTGGGGTGACATGACGTTATGCAGGCAATATACTTTGGAAGCGTAAAAATTGGGTAGAGAGAAACAAAGGAAATGAGCTTAACTAGAAGTTATGAAATTACTGATTTTTCTTTAAATTTTGAAAGTGGGAATAGCCCAATGGGATGAATCCTTTTCTCATGGATATCATATTATGCTGCTTCATCTTTGGAAGTATTAATATTTGAAATAATTTATTACTAAAAACGTAACGGTAAGTAAATTGAGCCTTCTGTGACAGATATTGTAGCACGTCTCCACTCTGTGTGTTAGCTCGGATTTCACCTTATCAATCTGGCATCTAGAGGGAGGGAGGGATTTTTTTTTCATCCTTTCCGAAATGACCTTCAAAGTGTATTGCCACCACCATGCAAAATTGTAACTTTTTACATAAATGATTATTGCTTCATTTGCGTCCACATGAATGTTATAGTATGTATGATTTGATAGTGCAGGAAAAATTTGTTTTAGGTACCGGCATTTATTGCATTTTGACATAATGAGTATGATATTTGATGAGCCCGTCAATTTTCATTTATGAGTTTACAATACTTAGCAGGATTCCGCATTCTGACGTAAACATAATTTGGATATTACCTCATACTGAATATACCCAACCATTTCCTGGACTTTCGATTGATAGCAACAGGATCTATTTGCTATTTACTAGCCAATGATAAGCTAAAATGCTTAAGTACTTATATAAGCTAATCTCCGATATTTATTAAGCCTTTTTGTAGTTTAATTGCCTCGTCGCTTCAAACGCAAGTACACTCTTTTTCTACAAAGCAATTAAAGAATTAACTATTTCGTATCAACAACTAAATAAAACAAAGTTCATTTGAATTTACGTAAAAGAAAACTCTTTTGGTTGGGGTATATAAGACTGGATGATTTTGTTAAATAGCATTTGAGTTCGTGTCGTAAAATAGAATTCATTGAAATATTTCAAAACTAACTTTGACGGAAATCAGCCGAAAACTATTCCAACCTTATTCTGTAACGCTGTATACCAAAATGAAGGGAGCTGTCAGATATATACTGGTAAGTTGAAATTGACTGGGGGGGGGGGTAAATTATGTTTTACGAAAGTTTTGATATTGAGTCCCATCATGTCACGTAGTTTAATTGGTAAATTAATTTTTGCAGGCTCTAACCGTAGCCCTGTTGGTCGTTGTTCACTATTCGGAAGCTCAACTTCCACCGCCTTGCACCCAAAATGGTGCCTTGGCTTGTCCGACGGGTTCTACGGATTGTGACTATTACACTTGTGTTTTCTACCCAAATTTAAGCAAATGGTACCGTACCCTTTACATGTGTCCACCTCCCCCTGCTGGAAAGACGGGCAAGGCGGTTCCACCATTTGATGGAAAGAAATGTGCATATGTATGAACCTGATGCATAAAGAGGAACTTCTCCGTTGGATAAAACACGCCTTTTTTGAAAAACAAATAAAAATTTCTTTGCCAGACAATTGTTTTGATGGCAGTATTTGAATTTATCATCTTCAGATAGAAACCTCTCTAAAAATGTATCAAAAATCACATTAAAGGTAATCAAGTCAATAAAAATCAATGAAATGTAATGTGATCGGTTCTCGGTAATCGAGTAATTATTTTACAAACATTCAAACAAGTATTTCATAGTAAAAATCCCATTACACTTGATATGATGACATGCCATATTTGTATATAGCCTTGTCCGTGAACTTAACTGTTCATTCATTTTGTAATAATGTTGGCGCTGCTTTGAATTAATGGTTCATTTTACCATAATGCCACCAGTTACAAGGTAAAAATTGGCAGATTTTTGCGCAGATCGTTTGTCATTTCGTCTGTTTGGAAAGGCATTACAGGCATCTGTATAGCTGTTAGGTATCATTGACATTGATCGAACTTACAAATAGGTGAACTTATCATCGATCACGAAATATGATAAAACTACCATTGATAACATCCTTCAGCTAGGTATATATAGAGTGGAAGAGTATCAACTACTCACTCACATTAAATCCCAGAGTCATTAAATCATCTCGAGTCTTCTCAAAAATCCACTAAAAGTATTTTTGACTTAACAAACTTCCAATTCCAACATGAACGGAGTTTTTGTTAAAATAGTCTTGGTAAGATGATACATGTACTTATCCTGACTCAACCAACCGTAATGATAAGATTCGCCACATACTTACTTGATTTTGTTAATTATTCAATTTTAGGCAGTGACCTTCATGTCTTGTCTTGCCCTAATGACTGAAGGAGCAGTCGGGCCTTGTGAACAGAATGGAGCGTTTGCTTGTACAGAGCCTGCCACAGATATGTGTGATTACTACACCTGCGTATACTACCCATCCTTAAACAAGTGGCTACTTACTAAATATAAATGTGAGGATCCTGCCACGTGGGATGATGACCTGAAGAAATGTGTGGCCCCCGCACCACCACCACCCGGTTTCTAAATTCGGACTGTCGAAGGGAGGAATCTCACTTCGCCCCACATATTTTTTGATTAGCTAATGTGATTGAAGAATGCTCTCATATCAACTATTTTGTAACTCTAAATTAAATTTATTCTACAAAGATAAGGTACATTCATTCACATTATATACAAAAAAAATAAATAAATAAGTTGGCAGACACACTTGTATAGGTGATCATGATCGTGATAAGGAAATAAAAATCTAGAAAGAATCCATGAAAAGCTAAAGTCCCTGAAGTAAGTCCCACTTTTGTATAGTGTTTTCTCAGTCATCTTATTCTCAGTGATAATAGCCTCCAACAAGCTTATCAATATGCTTGATGTTAAACTGGAATGAGAAAATACATTACAACTTTATCCATTTCCTTATTTCATTGACATCTTTCAGTTAAAAGTATATTTAGCTTACCACAGTTGACTTCATGTTGGGCGCCTTCGCGGAGAACTCCTCCAGGGTGTCAACCGGCTTGAAAAAGACTAAGTTGAAGCTCTTGCAGATAACAGACGCGAAGGAATATCCTGGCAAGCAAGGAATAGGGGTTTTGTACGGTGGCCTATCGAATGGGTAGCCCATAGGTCTGTTTGTTGTGGATGAAAAAAATATTAGAAAATGAAAGCAAATCTGTTGAAGGGAATTCCTGTTCATTTTTCTTTACATTTTTACAACGGAATATGTACTTACCGGGCATCTGGATATCTCCTTCTTGGGTGGCCACACATGAGGTAAGGAGAATTGCAGGTTTCTGGCAAGGCCAAGTCATCAGGGTCATTTGGTACAAAGTCCTCGTCGAAATTCGTGACCATCACGAACAAGTCAAATGGCATTCCCTTGGGGCTTCCCTTAGGGATGTAGAGATGCTGGGGCCAACCGCAACCACAAAAATCGGCAGCTCCGTGAGGATCTTGACCGTACTCATACTCCCGTAAACTCTTTGACCATGGCTTGGTCAAGGAAGAGTCGTGTGAGCGGCGGGTTATGGTGTTCCTTCCGACACGCACTGAAAGTATTTCAATATATCAAAATTTAACCATTGTCGAAAATAAAATGATTTTAATTATGACGTACATTTAGCCTGGAAAGCATCCAATTGGATCATCAAACGTCTCTGCTGGATCAAATGGATTCTTCTTCCTTTCTCGTCGTATCTGGGAGCCATGAAGATACGGATGGTGCCCTTGCTAGATTTACTGTTTGTACATGGTTTCCGATCCTAAGTTCAAGTTTAAACGGTTTAATAGATAATTTGGTAATTGTTTTATTTAAATGGAATTCCCAATTTTGAAATTCAGAGTTTTTTCTTACAATTGTGATCTTGAACGTGAATGGTTCATGAGCCAAATGGACAGCGCAAATATTAGCGTGATCCTCCCTAGCAGTACTCTTATCCACGCTGGGAGCCAACTCGAATTTCTTTTTGGTCCAGAAGGTCCTCAACTGGTTCTGTGGGCCACTTCCCTTTGAATTAATTTCAATGTCTAAGATCTCAATTCCCTTCCACAAAAGTGGGAATTCGCCCTGAAATACAAGTAAAATTAATTTAAAATGATTTCAATTGCGAAAATAAGACTATATATTTTTAAATCCCTTGTCTCATCTCACCCCAACAATTTTGTATGGTGGAAGACCCTCCTTATTCTTCTCAAAGATGTTGTCAATCACGGCATGATAGTTGTAGAAAATGGGATCTCTCATGGAAGTAGCAGTATCTGACATGACTCCCGGCGTCTTTTTGTAACTCCAATCTGGATCCTCGATAAGACCAATGAGTAAATGACCCATGTTATGGAGACCGAAGGCATTGTAAAGTCCTGGATTTACTGAGAGCTCAGTGGCTTCAACTGTGTTGGACAAGGCTTCAATACCCCTGGAGTGGGAGATTGGCAAGAGTCCCTTCCTCTGTTTGCGATAAAATAAATAAATAGCTGTGTTTTTTCTTTCACTTTAATTCTCAAGTTATCGATAATTGATAAGCAGGCACATACGGAGATCATTATTCCGGTTTTGACAGCCTTTTGAAGCAGAGCATAAACGGTTTTCACATCCCTCAAAGCAATGTTCAGAATGATGTCTGGATTATGAATGTGATGAATGTCCCTCAACAACCTCTTGGGATGACGTGGAGTCCAATATTGACCAGAAGCAACGTCCGCCAAATGCGAGTGATAACCATCTACAATAAGGCCACCTGGGGCCATGTCCATTTCTTTAAATCGGTGAAGACCGTTGGATAACCTTTCCGCTTGATATCTATGTCAGACACACAATAAAACAAGTACGTCATAAAAATCAATTATAATCATACCAGCAATTAAAGCTAGCCAATTTTTCAATCACGTTATCATCATCATACCAAATAATCAATTTTGTTTACAAAAAATCTAATCCAATTGCATGAACAACTTTAACCGTGTTCGAATCAGTTAAGTTTGAGAGGTTTAAAAAGAATGGCCTAATTCTTCAAAACGTGATCCTTTCTTATAGAGGCCCGTTAGGCATTCCTGTATATAGCCTTCACGTCACTCTGATAGGGAGTCAGTAAGTCAGTGTATCTTCTTACCTTGCCAAGAATTGACGATGCGAGAAGAAGAAGAGCTCGGCTCTCCTGTCGGGGTGCTTGGTTGCGTTCAGTGGATGTGTTAAATGCCAGTACCTAGGGAGGAAATATAACAATACAATATCGCAATTAAAATGCAATTCTTCTGATAACCCATCAATAAATTTACCTTCCGTTTCCCCTCATAAATCCTGTAATTATAGCCAACTAATTTCCCTTTCCCTCAGATTATCATCTTAATCAATTTTATTAGAAAAAAAGTGAATCTTATTTCGCGATTCTCATTTTGCCCCTTATCCTTACCAATGATGCTGGTTAAGCTGCAAATCTTCTCTGTAGTACCAAAGCTTGTTCTCCACTCCGTTATCTCTGCCGACCTTTCCATCAACGATGATGCATTCGTCATCTTCATCACTGTCATCATCATGTCCCTTCCCCTTGCCCTTCCCCTTCTTGTGACCCTTCCTCCTGTTGGGCCTGTTCTTCCTTTTGTTTCCACCTCCGCGCTTGTCGCTATTCTGAGACTGTTGTTGTTGGAGGCGATTCTGCTGTTGTTGTTGGAGTTGGAGATTTTCGCTGGGGATGATAAGGTGGATGACTTGCTGGCTGGCGGATGTGGCAGGGCCGCTGACATCATTCTGAATGCTGGAGCTGGAGGAACCTGAGCCTCCAAAGTTCAAGTTGTCGATACTACTGATGGCACCAGGCAAGTCGGATAAGTTGATGGGTTTGTTGTTGGCGCTTGACTTCTTCTTCTTGGGTTTGTACTTGCTTCGTATGATGTTCTGGGATTGGTACTTCTCCACTGATTTGTTGAGGGCTTCCTCGTCATAAAATTGGTAGTCATCTGATTTATCACCCTTGTTGTTATCAAGCTTGAGGTGGGCAGGAGCCCCATCAAGAACAAAAGTCTCTACGGAATTACTCTCAATTGAGTTATCTGGTCGGGTTGTGGTCGTCCTTCGAGTAGCATACAATGGTCTTCGGGTAGTGGATGAAGAGATGGTTGAAGATGAAGAGTTACCTTTAGAGGTTGAGGTAGAATAAGAGATGATAACGGGAGTGTCTTCACCAATGATGAGGGTAGAGTTATTCTTGGTAATAATGGCACGTCTGCCCCTCTTGAGAACGCGACCGGAACGGAAGGAGCGGTATCTGTCCAACTCCTCTCTGATAAGGTCGGCAGGGATGAACCAATCAGGGATGGCGTCAAGGGGATGAGCAAGTTGAAAACCTGTCATGTCAGGTCGCTCCAAGGCGGCTGCGAGGAGACCCAAATACCAAACCTTGGGATGAATCCTGTATTTGAAGAGGAGGTCCCTGGATACGTGGTAAACCTCAACGGGAGTGGGCTGGGCTACCAAAAGCCTCTGGACAGCCTGTCGAGCTTGTAAATGCATCGGGGCCATACTGTAAAAGAAGGCATCGCGGGGACAGAGTTGACTGATGGCAGACATATCTTCCTCGCTAGAACTGGAGCCTGCGCTGTTGCTATCGTCATCCTCTTCGTCATTGTACATGCCTCGGAAGAGTCGGAGGAACTTGAGTTGGAGCTTATCATCAACGTTACGCATTCCGGGGACGAACCGACGGCCGACGTGGTAGTGCCATTCCTTTTGGAGGTAGCCTTCAGCCTCAGGGTCTTCACACTTTTGTCTGGAAATGAAAACAAAAAATTTAACTTAAAACCATTTTATCAATACTTGCCAAGCTAATGAAATTTGAGACTTACGGGAAGACTTCATCATGTCCGTAGAACATGATGGCCAAGAACATGTAAACTCCGGCAAAGCTGATAACGTTCAGATAGTGGTCCCTTGGCACTGAAAACTTTGAAATGGACGACATCACATTCCTCACAAGTTTCAAAGGACTCCTTGTTGCAGTCTTATATATATCCGCGCTGGATCCCAAGCTCTGCGCCAAGATCTGATGCTCATTGTCGGTAATTTCTTGCACAGTTTCAACTAAATGAGCTGGTGGTGGGCCGGGCTGAAATCCGGTGGTGGTGGAGGCCGCAATATTTTGATGTTGGAGTTGTTGCTGAAGCTGTTGATGTGGATGCTGGTGTTGCTCCTTCTGATGTTGGTCAATGCTGGTGAGATGAGGATGATGTCTCAAAAGTGGGGAAGACGCACCAGCTTCCGGTTGAGTGGAACCTGCCCCTGAAATACTTTCTTGGGGATAGTAAGAAGTGCTTGAACCCATCAGATTTTGGGAGTCATAGCCTTGTCCTTGAGCCGCAGAAGAGTAAGGAGAGGCTTGTACTTGGGGCATTGTTACAGTTCCACTTCCAACATTGAAGGCAAAAGGTCTCCGGTGATTTTGCATGGAATGAGCTGAATGGGTTGAGGCAGACCTCGCAAGCCCCTCACTTTGGTAACCTTGCTGTTGTTGAATATGCCGACTGTAGTACGCACTTGGACTACTAGCCGCCATTTGGTATGTTGAAGGAGGAATTGGTCGAGACCAGGGGTAGCGTGCATAAACCACGCTAGACCCTTCATCCCCCTGCGGCGCTGCAGGACTTTCAGCCACAGGTAAATATGAGGACTCCTCAGCCTTGTTATCTGTGAAGGATGTGGGCTTTCCCAACTGACCTGCTCGATACTGCGTAATTGGACCATTTCTGGCTATTACCTCTGGCGGTGCAGCCACTACCGTTGCATGAGGCCCCGTATTTGTGGGGAGTGCAAGCAAATCCTCTGCGGCATCGGTAATCGTAAAGTCCTCCATTTTGGGGCTACTTGGCTCCAGTGCCTCTTCCACAACCGCATCTGTGCCCGTGCACTGGACGGAGTTCAACACTGAAACTAGAACTAGGAGTGAACACAGTTTCCTGGTGGTGGAAGTAGAAGTGGAGAGGGGCGTCGCCCGCTTCATCGTGCTCGAAAATAATAACATTTTGAAATGAGTAAAATCTGAATCAAACTTCTTTCACGAAAAAATGGAGAACGTCCTTATCTTGGCGTTCCAAATCAATAATGTCACTTTCACTGTCAATTATTTTTCACTGCGTCAGTCACACCGGAAATTACAATATTTCCCTTATAAACTCGGTTCTCATTTGAAGCTTATCAAGTGGTCCCTCCCGTCATGATTGAAGTGTGGTTTGACCTTCATATCAAAAAATGAAACTCTCTGGCTGCGTCTCCCCTTGAAAGGGTAATGGGGAAGGTGAAGAGGAAGAGGTCGATCTTCACTACTTCACACAAGTATGTCAAGAATGAAACTGACTCAAAAAACGGTAGCTCGCTCAACAGCTCACTAATTGCACTTCTCAGTCTAAAGCTTATCGAATGACTTATGGTTCTAGGAACTGCAACAAACTTCACGCGAGCTGATATGATGCCCTAGCCACCCACTAAACCAGGAGGAAGATAAGTATGGCGAAGATAAGCAGTTTGAAAAGTGCTTTTGGGGATGTTGCTTTTTCTTCTCGTAAAACAAGGAAAAGCTCATCAAGTTTACAATCCCATTTTTTAATTTTGAAAAAAAAGTATTCATCAATTCATCTGATATGCAGAGATATAGATTTAGTGAAAAAAAAATATATCTTTCGAAATCTATTAGGAGAATCTAGGTAAGCTTCCTGTAAGATAAGCCACCCACAACAAAGTACACATCTCATCTCCCTTCCCTCCCCTCCAACCCACCCTCCTACATACAATGTGAAAGAAGTGTAGCTGAATTTGAAAAATGGCATCAAGGGAAAGATGTAGTTTTTTCCTCTCCTTGCGAAATTACGTGTAAAAAATGATACGTGTTTTCTTTCCACCATTTGCATTTCAAGGTGGAATCCTTGCATAGTCCAAACGTGAGTACAATTACAGAACAATTTGAGATCCTACGAGAGAGAAAGAGAGAAAAGAATGCTCAAAAATAGGAAGTATCTTTCGGCGCAATAATAGTAAAAATGCATCAGACTCACACCCCTTTCAATTCAACGGTAATAGACATACATAGTTTTAATTACCCACTCACTCATATAGAAAAAAACGGTCTACATTAGTTCTTCTTTCAAAAAGCATAATCCACTATCTACTAATGCTGGTATTTAATTTGATTTGAAAATGGACACCACACCATCTTAACATCAGCTCATTCATGTAAACTCATGTAAGACTAGCCAGCGCAGCGTATAAATATATGGCTGGCTATTGTTATTAGCGCATGTGCGAATTTTAATGGTGAGATATTGCAATTTTTTCCTACTTATAATCATGTTTGATTATTCCATTTGAAAGGCTACCTAAATTCAGCCTATAAATTTTAGTCTGCACAAATGTAACTGAGGATGATGATGGTGTTGCACGTTAGGATGTTCTCATTGTTCATTGTTATGCCATATATGTTTACATGAGAATGGAAATAGGAGTAGTTAGTGAAAAGATTATGCTATTTATTTTCACAGTTTTCACTTTGTTGCGTTTCATTGTTGGCTCCTTCCTTGATACTCATCTTTTGTAACATTTGTGATATGCTCTATGAAGATATTGAGGGGTAAGCCAGCCCCCCACATTTAAAGTTTCAAAAGGGAAAGATTCGTTCAGGTAAAAAGCTACCAATTGAACTTATCTTAATGCTTGATACGCAGACGCGGTTAAAATTGAAAGTTATTTTTTGAAGCAACTCTGATGATATGATTTGATGGCAGGTCATCACTCATCATTATCAATAGCTTATCGACGGAGGAGCCAACTCCCCCACCCCAAATGTTTTTCCTTGTTTTTTTTTTCATTATACTTTTGGTAATCATATTTATTTTTGTGCTTTTCACTGTAACACCAAAACTGAACAGCTCAAGATGCAATAAATCGATTATCATTTTGGTGTTTAGATTTATGTGAGGAAAATGAGCAAGCCCCAGCCCCAAAGCCTCCTCCAAAACGAAAAACTTTTCTAATCTGTTCAATCAAGGATTCTCATTAAAAGTTGTTGTAAAAGGAGGATAAATATTTACTACTCGATTGTTTCGTTATATATATTTTTTTGTAGCTGATTAGTCTACAGAGTGGAAGGCTATATATATTTTTTTGAAATGGGGATTTTCACTTTCTAAATACATAGCTAATTACACGTGCCTACTCACCTTCATTAATCATTGATTAAGTAGGACCTCTTCCTTCACAAAAATCTTTCAACGAGCCAGCGATTCTCTCGTTATATTTTTGTACAGAAAACCGAACCTTATACATTTTATATAGTTATATGACAAGTTTTTTTTCGTAGTTATCACCTCAAATCTTTTAAAACAGTTTATTATAGTAAAAATTATTGTTATTTTTTTTTGTTATTTAAGAGACAGTTAAGAATAATGGAATACAAGCAGTACAGTTGATTCTTTTTGCATATGGGATGCATACGGGAACAAAACATTGTTGACTAATCATAGGAAGTATAAAATTAACAACAACAAGAATAAATTATTAAATTGAGTTACAAACTAATTAACAAAAAAAAGCGTCATGATTAGCTTAAATACAATTAATGCTATTTTGGTCACACTTGAAGTGTCCAATGCTAGTTTCCGCTCCCGAGCTACTTTTTTAAAACTTTTTCTACTGGCTGACTATGTACAGGATGATGTTTGCATGAATTTTCAACGCGTAAAAAAACTATACTTAATGCTAATGATGATGACTTCCCACAAAGTGGTCCACGTGTTTAATGGTGAACTGGAGGGAAAATTATTAAAAATTGGTCAGGAAATTGTTAATGATTAGATTAGTTAATTACGTCTAGCTTCGATGATTTAGAAACTCACCGTTGTTGACTTCATATTCGGCGCCTTGGACACAAACTGCTCGAGCGTCTCTACCGGCTTGACCACCACCAAATTAAAAGCTCTACAAATCATACCGCCAAATGTATGGCCTGGATGGCAAGGGATCGGGCCCTTACAAAGAGGTCTGTCGAAAGGATATCCCATGGGCCTGTTCGTTGTGGATGAAAAAAAATATTGTAATTATTAAGAATATGAAAGTAAAATCTGTTGAAGTGACGGAATACTTACCGAGCGTCGGGATATCTTCTTCTGGGATGACTGCAGAAAATGTGAGGGGAGTTGCAGGGCTCTGGGAATTGTAGGTCCTTGGGATTGTCCTTTACACGGTCCTCGTCGTAGTTGGTGAGCATAACGAACAGGTCAAAGAGCATACCGTCGTGGGAGCCCTTAGGAATGTAGAGATGTTGAGGCCAACCGCAACCACAAAAATCGGCGGCTCCGGAGGGATCCTGGCCGAGTTCCTCCATTTCTTTGATGGACCGGGTCCATGGCTTGGTTAGGGACGAGTCGTGAGATCGACGAGTGAGTATGTTCTTGCCAATACGGACTGGAAAGATAATTGGAGTAAAAAATATAATGACAATTGCAACAAAATGCAAAGCAACGCTTAAAAAATGAGTCTTACGTTTAACTGGGAAGGAATCCAATTGGAACATAAGACGACGTTGTTCTCTCATGTGAAGCCGTCTGCCCTTTTCATCGAAACGAGGAGCCATGAAAATACGGACGGTGGCTTTGCCGGATTTGGATTTCGCACACGGCTTACGTTCCTAAAATATTTTTTTAAACATTGAGTGTGCTTTATAATCACAGATAAATATTATTTAAACATTTAGATAACTTGTAGTGAGTCAGCTTACAACAACAATCTTGAAAAGGAAGGGTTCATGGGCCAGATGCACAGCACAAACTTTAGCGTGGTCCTTATCAGAAATCTCAACGGTTCTATCGACTCCTGGTGCAAGGTCAAACTTCCTATCAGTCCAGAAAGTCCTCAAGTGGTTAATTGTGTTGTGACCTTTGCTGACGACCTCGACATGGTGGACCTCCACTCCTCTCCAGAGCAGTGGGAACTCGCCCTAATTATTTAAAATGACATAAAAATCGCATCAAATACTTTTATCTGATTACAATAAATCGATAAGTTGCTAGTTGCATTTGAAACTTACACCAATGACTTTGTATGGGGGCAACAAAGACTTGTACTTCTCGAACAGGTTATCAATCACGACATGATACGGATAGAAAGCGGGGTCTCTCATGGACAAAGCTTGCTCACCCATTGGACCCGGAGGGGCCTTCAGCTTATAGTAAGGATCGGCAGTATAAGCAAGAATCATATGACCGGTGTTGTGGATCCCAAAGTAATCATAGTAAAGTGGATTCACAGAGAGCTGAGTCGCTTCAACCGTATTCACAAAAGGCTCGATTCCCATGGAACTAGCGATCTGTAACAACTTTCCGCCCATCTACCCAGCCAAAATAAAGTTAAGAGTTGAATAATGACAACGAAACAGAATTTCTCAAGTATCCCCAAACACTCTGTAAAACTTACAGTGACCATTTTTCCTGTCTTGGCAGCCTTATAAAGGCGATTATAAACGGCCATGACATCCGGCCAAAGTATATTCCTGGCAAAAAGGGGGTCCTCCATATGAATAATGTCCTGAAAAGATCATTTAGTTAGGTTTATTATAATGGAGCATGTCATCATACAGTTTTTTAAAAATTGAGACATGGACATACAGTCAAAGGAAGCTTTCCGGGCCTGGGCGTCCACCACTGTCCAGAAGATAAGTCAGCCATATGCGAGTTATATCCATCGTGAACAATGCCACCAGGTGCGAATTCCATTTCATGTGTGCGGGGCAAACCGTTTGACAATCGCTCAGCGTTATATCTATGAAATTGCGTAAAATTATTCCATCGTAAGCGCATAATTTTCTTCATAACTCCCTCCGCCCCCTCCCTACAAACCTACTTTCATTTTCCATCATAAATCTACATTTTCGCCTAAAAATAGACAAATCGACAACTCACGTCCCTCTTCATTTCTCTTGTAAACTTTGAATGAAAAAAAATATCCTTCCTCCACCTCTCAACATCTCTACCCCCAATTTTCTAATCCGATCAACCAATGAAATCCATTCAAACTCCAAGCCCCCAGCACGGCCTTGAAAAGGAAAACTGATTTAAAACTAGAGCATTTATCACGAAAAAATAGCCCCTCATCCTATTACACTAGCTTTGTAGCGAAAAACAAATAAAAATATGTATAACCTGTTTTACACCACTTTTACTTTTTATTACGTGAAGCTTGGCTCCCTCTACAGTTAACTGTGATTATAGCTAGCTGTTAATATAATCCCAGCACGTTTCAATCTTCAATCAATCTTTAGTTAGGTATGGCCAACGAAACACGAATATGATTTGCGAAAAAATATCTTTACAGTTGAGTCGTGAGAACTTTAACGTTATAAATCTGTATAGCTGTACGAGAGTGTTTACAATTATCGCAACAATTAAGAAGAAACTTAAAGCGGTATTATAAGTAGTGTTGGGCTATGGTAAAAAAATATCCTATTTAATTCTTACCTTGCGATGAAGGCACGATGCATGAAGAAAAAGAGCTCGGCACGTCGCTCGGGATGCCTTGTTGCGTTCAAAGGGAACCCTTGATGCCAGTACCTGTGTACACAAATCAGACAAGAGGTAATTTAGCTTCAACTTTTTTCAACCTTTTTTCACCTTTTTTCATGTATTATTTCATCAGGTATTTTATAACATGCTAAAATAGAAAATTGAGTGAATATCAATTTCCCCTCGTACTATTGATAAGAGTTTTGCGTGCAATTAGTGAAGACAGGTGAGAACTGTTCTTTAATGACTATTATGTGATGTGGGGAAGAGATTTAAATTGAGGGTTTTAGCCACTTACCAATGATGTTGATTGACCATCATGTCCTCGCGCCAATACCATAATTTATTTTCGATCCCGTTGTCCCGTCCTACCCGACCGTCAACGATGATGCAGTCCTGTGAAAGATAAATAGATGGTAATTATGTAATTGTCTTGGAATGGGTGGTTGTTTCTTGAATTGGGGTACAATGAGAATGGCTTACATCTCCCTTTCCTTTTCCCTTGCCCTTCCCTTTGCCCTTTCCTTTCTTGTGACCATGACCCTTGCCATGTCCTTTGCCCTTTCCTTTTCCATGACCTTTTCCGCGACCTCCGCCGCCGCCTCCACCACCACCGTGACCTTTTCCTTTGCCTTTACCACCACCACCGCCGCCGCCGCCGCCGCCACCTTGTCTGTACATGGATTTCTCCAAGTTGGTTGGGACTTCAAACTCATCATCAATTTCGTCCTCTCCCTTGCTCTTCTTAATTGGAGATCCATCCAAGCCGACGAATTCTCCGGACATTTCTGCGGAATCGAAGGGGGTTGTGGATTTAGGCCTGATTGTGGTCGTCTTGTTGCCAACAGCTCGGATCATTTTGATCTTGGAGGTGTAAGTAGAGTTGCCCCTTCTGTGTGAGAAGATGCCTCGCTTAACCCTGTTAGTCTTATCAAGGTCCCCATTTCTTGCCAAAGTGATGGCACGATATCTGTCAAATTCGTCCTTGATAAGGTGAGCAGGGATGAACCAGTCTGGGACTGCGTCGAGGGGGTGGACCAACGTAAAACCGGTCATGTCCGGTCTTTCCTGGGCTGCAGCCATCAAGCCTAAATACCATATTTTAGGGTGCACCTTTTGCTTCTTGAGGAGGTCCTTGGCAAGGTAGTAAACGTCGGCGGGTGTACGTTGACCTAGTCAATTTTAACGTATTTAAAAGCTAGTTAATTGAAATTGAAATTAGAGTGCACGTTCCTGTGTGTAAAATCTTGATCGAGTTATTACCGACGAATAATCTCTGAAGTTGCGTCCAGGCTTCAATGTTAGCTGGGGACAAACTGTAAAAGAAACTTCCCCTCGGGGCTAGCTCATTCATGTGGGAAAGCTCTCCAGAGTTTTCCTCGCTGGAGCTACCACCGTCATCCCCTTCGATATGCACTCCTTTAAACAGCTCAAGGAACTTTTGCTGCAGTTTCCTGTCCACGGCTAAAACATATTTTTATGCAAAGATGCATTATTTACTGATATTGACCTAATTACTTAACTGCAGCAAACATTAAGGTATGCATCCATTATTCATGAGCTTACGCAAAGCAGGGACAAATCGTCGCCCAGCATGATAAGCCCATTCCTTATGAGGTCCCTTTAACCTGTTTCCCCCCGTGACCTCGCATGTCAATCTGAAGTTAAATTAATGCAAATTGTCATAACTTGTGAATATCTTGAAAACTCAAATGACGAAGATTGCGTGAAGTGCAAGGGCTTTCACTTACTGAAAAACTTCGTCAGTGTTGGTGAGCATGTAGCTCATGAACAAATAGATTCCCACAAAACTAAGCACATTTAAGTAATGATCTCGCGGCACTTTGATCCCGTTGAGGCCCGTCATCAAGTAATCAACAGCCTTATAAGGATGCGCCAAGATATCATGGTACATGTCGCGGAACCCTAGTCCAAAATGATTCACTGCCACAGCGTGATGATCATCAGGGACGAAGACAGTGGTGGGTTGACCCAAAGCTACAGGAACGGGGACTCCCGGCCCCGTTGGTAGAAAATGGGCCTGATGAGGATCAAAGGCATGATGGCCATCCGCGGGAAAGTGGACAAGGTCCGAGGCACTTTGTTCGTGGCCTCCATTCGAAGGCTGCTGTTGCTGATGTTGATGCTGTTGCTGATGCTCATGCTGTTGCTGATGTTGATGTTGCTGCTGTTGATCCTGTTGTTCCCCTTCAACCACAAAGGACGGTTGGCTATCAGCAACCTGGGTGTTATCCTGTGATGGGGGCTCCACAACAACTTCTCCGCCTTGCTGCTGCTCCACATTCTGGGATTCGAGAGGAACACTGTCAAAAGCGTATTGGGTAATTGGTCCAGTTCTCTGAACATGGGGGTCACTTGGCATAGCTATAAGGTCCTGCTCGCTGTCAATAAATCCAGAACTAGTAAACTGGGGCTCTGCCACTGTCACAGAAGAACTTGCAAGCACTGCTATCAGCGCCCCCACAATATAGGGGGCCATGGAGTTTCGCGACATTTTAAAGTATTTTCGGTGAACACTGAACAGCCTCATTAATAAAAAGTAGTACGAATGCGTTTCTGAAAAAAAGTCAAACTTTTATGCAACTCCTCTCATCATCATGGCTCCATTCTGAATGTTTCCAAGAAAGGGATTCACACCGCCAGTTCGAGAAGGATGAGACACGTCCCAATCCAAAGCCAAGACTGAAAGGGAAACTGATCAGGATTGTTGATGTAATAGGATATCATCCAATATGAAATCGAACCTTCATCAAAGGGAAAACGGCATATTAATTAATTTTTTGGGTCGTAATTAGCATGAATGAATGAAAAGGGGCTTAGTGAGAGCCTACTAATACGTAATACTTTGTTTTAACCTTTTTACACAGGTACTTGTTCAATCTGTACTTATCTGTGCGTAATACAGATAGATCCTCCCCCACCATCATCCCATTTCAAAGGGATATATAGCATAGGTTTTTTAACGATGTGCGAAATAGAAGAGGGTTATTTAAAAAATAGTTATAGTTATATTGGATATTTCGACTTATCAATCGGTTATGCATGCATGAAGTAATAATCGAAAGTACAATTATTATTACACGATCGTAAACAATCATTACATCGCGGAGAGGGCATGCTCAGTCAACAAAGGTCCACCTAAAGCTGTAATGATAAGCCTCAGAGGTATCGAAATGGAAAGGTCAAAGGCATGAGATGAAGAGAGAGAAGAACGAGTTGTGAAATTCGAAACAAGAGCAGGTATAAAGGAAAACTTAAGTTTGCTATTTCGCATACGTAACAATAAATCTATTATCATGCATGTTACATGAGTCCAAAGTAGTGATGAGGTGAATGTGGAGGATCTAAAACTCACCATGAGCACATACTATAATTATGTATTGAACTGAATTTCATTTTAAACTCGAGCACCTTCTGCATACCTACGCACCCCCCACGGCCGCTGATTAGAAGTTCATAAATAATCAATGAGTCAATTTGTACAAAAAGGTTATTAATGCGGAACGGGATTGTTTTTCACTTTTTATCGAGATAAGCATCGGACATTTTTTTGTGGGGGTAAAAGGTTGTATGAAGTTGAGGAGGGGGAAAGGTATGGAGGAGTTAAGGCTTCTTCAGATATCATAAGAGTATCTAACTGTGCATCTCACCCCATCTAACTAGCATGTAATATGGGTGAAGGAGATTTTCAGCCATTTCAAAATTCCTACTCCACTCCCACCCCATATAACGCTATACTGACCTATATTGATATCCTCGTGGATTTAGGTATGGGCTTGATAAGTTGTTATCTGTGTTAACGGATGTAGGCTAAAAACTCGATTTTTTCAGACTATAATATAATTGAACTTGACTGGGATAGGATCTGAGTGCACCATTTTAAAAAATCATATAATTTGAGAGATGCATTCTCAGGTACCTAATTTTGTTGTACACTTGTAGCTGTAATTAATTATAGGTGCATTGCGTAGGTATGGATTATGCACTAAGCGTAATAGCTGAATGAAGCCATAATGATTTATTGTGGGGCTCAATGCAATGATCAGTCCCGAAAACTTAGAAGCAGAGTAGATATGTGATATTGATGGTGTTGTAGCATCGCCCATTAAAAAATTGAAAGTTCCCTATTTTTGGGGGTTGAAAATCAAACATGATTACTGTAAATAAATTAATAAGTCATGTACAGAAAAAAAGAGATTTGAAGGATCAACAGCTCAGCTCATCGGCGTAAGGTGAGAAGGGGTGAACTAGACCAATGTCGATTTATCAGTTGTTTTTTGTGTCTTTATAAAAAAATAGCGAAACAGTTTCTGTTTTTTTACAACAAATGATAAATGGTCGATTGTTTTGAATGTTTTTTGTGGAAGTGTGGTCTGCATAATATTTGAAGGGATTATGAATGAGACGCACGCACACGTCGAGATATATTCCTTTCCTTGGGCTGACCTTTGCCAATATAAGATGATGAAATCATCATAAAACATTTGTAATCTGAGGAGGGCTAAGGTTGATGCAATTAAAATAGTTAATTGGGGGGATTGAAAAGATGGTTCATATCATTCCAAATCTTTGGTGCAATGACCAGAGTAAAAAATTAGCAACAAGAGCGATTCTCAATTTGCACCAGTTTAATATGGGCTATTTCAGTAGATTAAATATGAAAGTTTTTTTTTGCCTGAATTTGCATTATTTAAAGTTGGATGGGATGAGGGAAGGTGTGAGTGAACCTGATTGTTTTGTTAACCTCGTCATATATAATTTGGGCTGGGTTTTGAGTTGGATCTCGAGCTAATACGTAATTTTCAGATTATGCAGCGCAGCGTTAAAAAAAGCGAAAGCTCGTGAATTTAAAAAGTTATATCATAATCATCTTCGTGTTATATGTGGGTGGGATGATGACTGGGATATGTATGTAATAATAATTTGATGTGGATTGGTTGGTGGCCAATTAGATGGATAGTTATTTTTATATTTATTAGGTAATAGGCATGTAATCCTTTTGTTTCTTGAAGAAGATTTTTTTTAGTCTTCTTTTTTAGATAAGGTTTCTAAACAGAAGGGAAGTTTTCAGCAGATTTATTCATATTTTTAGGGTTTTTGGCATGGGCAGATGGAAAAAAAATCTTCCTAATTTTTGATTTGGCACTTTTAATGATTATGTTTGTGGTCGAGTTTTCTATAATTTTTTAAATCCTGCTGTTATGAAATCCTTTTATTTTCGAAAGGGGAAAGTGACTGTTTAAAAATGGTTCTAATGTTTGTTTAAATTTCAAAATTACATGTCAATGACACTTTAACGATGATGTTGAAATAAAAACATTTTTATTTTCAATATTTCCGTGAATTAAGAAATGATTTTATTTTATTCCCTCCCGTTCCGACTAACATAAACATCGACGATTCTTCCAGTCTCCAATCGAATGTAGTTTAGGGGGGAACCCCATAAGTCATCAATATGAAATCGTAAGACCCGAGACCCTCTCACCCAGCCGACCCAACCTCCACCATGTCCGGATTGTCGGTTATAGCAGAGTGACATAGTCCTGTAGTTACAGCACCAGCCATTTCCTATTTCAAAAAGGATGATGAAGGAACTAATCTAGCGTTAATGTTTAAATAAACAAAATTGACCAATCAAGTTCTAGAGCTCACCGTGATTATGGCCAACAAATGAAGCCCTAATTGTTTGAACAGATAAAAGGGCATCCATAAAACCGGTGTCTTTCTCTTGTGGAGTTACAATGTCATCTAGAAATTTTTAAATTATGAATTCATTGATATATAACATCAGGTTCAAAAACGGTTCGACCATATATTAAGTTGAGCTAAATAATGAATAGGAATGCATCTGAAATCTAATCTAATCTATGGCATTATTTACTAACCGTGTTGACCAGGACATTCTGGATGTTGGTCAATATTGTCATGAAGCGGTTTGTACTGATCTCTGCAAAATTCAAGTTTAAATGAGCTCGAGACATTGAACATTGTTCACGTGATCAGTGATCAAACAAAAAAAGCTTACGTGGGGTAATGAAAAAATGCCAAAGATGGAATAGGTCCCCAAGTGTCATTCAGCTCCTTTGCGGTTTCCAAAAACCATTCGACAACGGTTTCATGTACATATGCAGAAATTCCTCCGGTTCGGTTTCTGCCCCCTCGGCTATCGAAAAACCAAAGGATCATTGCAGGCTTATCTGTAGAGTTTGCGCCATGTGGGTAGACTGGGATGTAGTAATTTGTATTGCCAACAAGGCCAGCTTCCCCTTGTTGGGTGTAGCTCCCCTCATATTTCTGCTCCGCTTGGAGGAGTTCCTCTCTGGTCACATTGTTTCCAATGTCGTGATTTCCGTATGTGGATGCCCATTTGTAGTCCCCTTTCACGACCGGCTCCAGAAGTTGGTCCATCACGGCTGTTCCGTTGGGGTACATTACCTCCGCCGACATCTGGCCAAAGAATCAAAATAAATGTTAGTATAAAATAGGGTCCCCACCTCCAGCGAGGTAAAAAAACATAAAAGTAAAAGGATATCGGTCACAAGAACAGACCATGTCTCCCGTGAAGACAACAAAGTCTGGGTTTTCCCAGCCCAAGATGTCGTACATGACTTTGGTGGATTTATCATCGTTGGAGGGGCCCCAATCAGACCCTGGACCTTCGCCATAATGCCTAATAAATTCAGCACATATTTTAAACATTTCATATTGACAAATGACAAATATTTCATATTTGAAAAAACCAATCATTATTTCCGCGTACAAATCTGTAAATGTCACGATCTTAAATGTTCCGTCCGGCTGAAAATGGACAGTTGGCCGGGTTGGATTTTGATATGAGTTCTTCACAAATCTTCCTTGAGTCCCTGCAATTAGGACTACAAGGAGCAAAACGCTGCAAGTTCCCAGTTGTGTCACCATATTGGTTTGTTACAGAAATTGAATCCTTCTCCACAGGTTACACAGATCAATCTAAGTTACAGGTTTGTCGATCTAACATTTCATAGGTCCCTCCCTGTTCCTAATTAGTGGAACCTTGAATATTATTATATAAAGATCTGACATTGTCAAGTTATCTCCATCAATTCAATATCATGATCAAATTCACTCTTCTCGAGTACTTCGGCTTGAGTATTCCCTGGAAAAGTACAATTGGTTTACTATCAACTGACATCCACAAAGTTCGAGTCTGCCACCATGAAGATTATATGTATATGTTTTTGGTAATGTACAAATCATTAAATCCATCACTAGTTTACATCGACAAGTTTTTGAAACTTTTTATTTAATCATAGTCGAAAAGATAATGTCAGCAGTCAATCAGCAGCAGATAATCGATCAATCAGTCGTTGACATCAGCATTTATACAATTGTCTTAATTTGCCCCATCAGAACCTCCATCTGTCAGTTATGTATTGATAAGTCAGTCAGATAAACTGGACACGTGAGTGATATGCATTTGAATAAATACTTGTGCTTTTATGTAATGGCTCATGTAGATTTTTTAATGGCTCATAAAATGCTTTATTTCGATTCTCTCTCGCTTTCATGCAAACATTTTCCCTCAGATTGTCTTCAAATAAAGATGCGTTATTGCAACGATTTCAAAATTTAAAACGATAGTAAAGAAAATCAGAACATTTTTATTCATCCCAGCTTTAGTCAGTGCCAAGTCATCAATAATCTTTCATTACATCAACATAGTTCCTGTCCAAAAGCTAAGTATATGTACATCTAGTAAACTTTTAAATAGTAGGCAATACATATTTTATAATACATGTTATAATTTCTATAACGTTTGTAATTGTGAAGGTGTGTGCACTAGAATAAATAAACCATTTAGTTGCACCTACAACTTACCTTACTCCTCTGCTATTCTACATTTTCCCCCAAAAGCCTTATCTACCGACGGGCGATTAAGCTGTGAGAGAATAAATACTGTGCTCAGATCAAATCCATTATTCAACAGACTGAGCTCATCCATCCTCCGACACAATTGACAAAATGTATTAAAGCTATTCGAGAGCTAAATAGGCTGCTCAAACTACTTAACTATTTCATTAATTAGTAAACACCATATAATTACTAATTACATATCCATTACGTATTTACCTATTCATAACATCCGAGTAATACAAAACAGTTCCCCTCCTCATTATCATTGACGCTTCAGCAACTTTCTACAAATCCGTACTAAATATATAATTAATGGAAAAGCCGTACATATTTGATATAGCGGAAACACTTTTTAGCTAATCGAGCTCTAAAAAGCTTTGGCAAATATAGTTAGCTTAGCTCATCTCATACAATTATAGTATGCATCATTTCACGCTTCATTAATTAAATTGGCAAAGGAGCAAATGCACTTTATATAATCCACATCATCCCTCACCATTGAATCCTAGATAAGATAAGAGGATGACCAAACATAGATACGCTCTTATCATGACATGACGCATGTATACGTATGTATGATGGCGTCTACACTAAATCCACTTATGAATACCTACAATAGAAATATATTACTTTTCACAATACTGTGCACAAATACTTTCTTGTGATTATCTTTACATTTTTTCTTAAAATCCCAACTTTGTTTTAACGGTAACATTATTTAAGTATTCACAATAGATCTCAATTTAAAAAAAATGAATATCTCAATCCTTTTTCAGTACAATTTTTCTGCGAAGGGAGTTCACATAACAATACTAACCATACCTATTTTTACATCTATGTATAGCATGTTTCTTCAACTGAGCTATATTTTTACAGATCAATAAAATCCAGTTATGCTACATCGAGCTGCACTAGCTATAAATATTATTACTCTTTTTTTAAAGAAATGTACAGACATTTTTTTTTTACAACAAGGCATTCCGATTCACAAAAGTTCCCATTTCATTTAGGTATATCCAATCACCATCATTTTTCACGATCTGGCATAATCTACCAAGCATGATGCTTATCTAGGTACCTGAAACTGCATAAATAAGTTGTGCATTTATTTCACTCGTTTACAGCTCTAAGTTTTTTTGGGGAGGGGGTTTGAGGTACGTGCACATCTAGAAAACTGTGTATGACTTGACCTAAACTAAGTTCTGTTCAGAGACAACTATAAATATAGTGTACAGTTTACATATGAAAATAATATAGTCCTTGTCATTTCAACATTAATTTTCTAAAATGTTCAAAGAAAACAATTATTATTTGAAAGCAGACCATCAAGACCTTGATCATCACAACAGTCGAGCTTAATTGTACAAGCCAAATTTGCTCGTCCGCACCCTCACTCTCCTCGTGGTGGGGAATGGGTTGAAATTTTTACTCTTCTGCTTCTTACTCCCACTGCCACCGGACGCACCCCCAGTTGAACTAGTGGTACTACTCCCACTAGCCATCTGCCCCCCGCTCCCAGATGATGACGTTCTCGTCAAAGACTTTCTTCTGGCTAGAGGCTTGCCAGTAAGGCTCCCTCCACCACTTCCTGCGCCTCCACTGCTATTTCTTCTCCGAGTTGGGGTGCTTGCCGTTGTGGTCACTACAGTGAAGCCGACACCTTGATGGCAGCAGGCAGCAGGAATGGTGCCACTACTCCCTCCACTGCTACATCCTGATGAGTCTTGATGTCTCAAATGGGCCTCTGCGCTAATTGCCCTTGACGATGAACTGCCTTTTCTCCTTCCCCCACAGTGGTCGGATGTGGAGCTGTCCTTCCGAGAAAGGGAGTTTTTGGAGGAGCATGTGGGCAGCCCCGAATCTCTATCTGAGCTGTCATCTCCTTTATTATTGGTAAAGTTTGAGAGTTCCTGGAACCCTGCGGAGTAGTCGGAGCAGGATGAAGCGTCATCATAGTCCACATCCTCGTATTCGTCATCTCCCTCCGCCACTCCTTCCAAGTTATCGTAGGCCGGCTTTAGCTTCAGTCTCTGTAAAATCGCAATGTTCTGCCGGATCACGGCATTTATCTCCTCCGTGGTTTGGCATTGGCACGGACAAGCGGTTGTGGGGAAGACTGGGATCAGCTCCTCCACAATCTTTCCATCCGTTCCACTCTTGACAATAAATTCATCCTCTTCTTCCCTCCCCTTCTTATCCATATCCCCCTGCTCAATCATGTCAGCTGAAGCTCCTCCACAGCATCCATTCTCCAGCGAGGTATAGGCCAGGAGAAAGTCTTCCTTTTCGACAGGGCTCACTGGAAAGTTTTTAGGCCTTGGGGGAATGCAAATATCCTTTGCAGGACTTTTTCCTGGCGGAGTCCCTTTTTTCTTGTTGACTCCATTCGCTAAGCTGGTCTCTGTGAGATCCGGACTCAATATCGGACTTACCAAACAGCTCCTCACGTCCACCTTCTTCCTCCTCTCATCCTCCCCTCCGCCATCAACTCCATTGCAAGTTATATCAGAAATGGCTTGGCTGATTGAGTTCAGCTGGAGAAAATCTGGCGTCTTCAAAGGAGTGAAAGGTTTTATGGAGCCACTGGGTAAGTTAGAACATGCGCTCAAATCCAATCTTAAATCAGAGCCTTTCTTTGGCGAACTCTGCTCATTTGAAGGGGACACCGGGGAGGGCTCATCCCTCCGGTTGTTGTTATCTGAGGATAACTCCGAATCGATTTCCGTTGAAGTAACTATATTAAACGAGTCCATCATCTCATCTTCATCCCCACCATCACCGCTGATGGATTTTTTCAAATTGGCTGAAAATTTAAAGCGAGAGTTGGGCTCTGGATCATACGCCCCTTCGTTGTTTCTCGGAGCATCAACGCAAATGTCGGGAATGTCCATGCTGGAAATACTCTGGCTTGTAGATTTCCCACTCGATGCCCTCTTGGAATATGAGCTCCTCCTCGATCTGGGAAGATGCTGCTGAATTCCCATCTCATGCAAAAGACTAAGGCTATTAGCATGATGTTGGCTCATCGTAGGACTTAGGGGACTTCGGAGAGGACTAATTTCCGAAATTGATGAGATGGACTCCCTCGGGCTGAGAAAGTTCTTTGGGGTTGGATTAGGCGTCAGCTTAAATGAGCTATCAGCGAGAAAAAGGTCATCCTGGGTTGTCGTCCCGAATGACTTTGGTGAATTGGGATAGATTGGACTGGGTAATGGGCTCTTCTCAAACTCCGGGAGGATCAGACTCTTTGGGTCAATTGTAGTATTGCAAGAGTTGAGGATTCTCAGATTTTGAAATTGGAGTTCGCAAATCCGCTTGCTCAAATTCTCGTAAAAGCTGTCGCTCTTTCCCAGTCGGGATATTTCCTCGAGAAAATGCTGACTATCATTGGTGTCCAAGATTTTTGGGCTGCTGTTATTCATCTCAGCATTAGTCTTGTCTTCACCACTTGCCAAAGCGCTATCCGGACTTTCTTCTGATGACGGGGGCTCTTCACTGCCACCAGGAGATTTTTCCTCACTTCCCGGTGCCTCTAGTGGAGGCAAGGACGCATCATCATAATTGGTACAGTCGTGACCGTTTCCCTCTGCCCCACCGATGGCAGCACGCTCCCCCGGTAAGTTATCAATTTGGCAGAGATCCTCATCCCCTTCCTTGGGGGGAGGACATAAGGATAAATTGGACTTGTTCGATTTGAGGCTTACAGAGCCAGGCGAGTCAGACTTTTTCTTAGTCTTGGGTTTCTTCCATCGGTTATCCGTTTCACTCCAGACCCCTTCGCTATCCGAGGAGTCGTTATTCGAGCTATTCGAATCGCAAAGTTCAGTCGAGCTGGAGCTATCTGTCGTGTGGCCGGAGGAAGCTGAGGCTGTCCTCCTCCGGCGGAACGTTTTGCTCCTTATTTTAGGCGCCGCTTTGTCCCACGTCATTGTTATCTGCTTTCCAGTCAGTTTCCCCCCAACAACCACGGGCACCCCAACTCCTCCAGGTCTATTGTTAATGTTGCCGTTGTTCAAATTGTGGTTGTTGTTGTTTATATTCAACGCGCCTTTACTTCCGCTACTCGCCCTCCGTATTTTCGGCTTGGCGCTGTTCTGCATCTGCTTCTTTATCGTTGATGGAGCCACAAATAATGAATTCGACCTTTGGCCCGGGACACGCGCCCTAGATGCCTCCAGCCCTCTTAAGATAATTGTTGTTGCCTTTTGACGATCTTTCATGGCCGCATAATGACGCTTCAAATTGTCGAGTTCCCTCTTGGCCAGAAAAAAGGACTTGTACGGGGTATCCTGCTGGATCAGGGCGCGTTGTTGTTGTCTCAATTCCGCCAAACATGGAAAAGGAAACGGACCAACAGACACGATACACTTTACTAGTGCATTCGGGTCCATCATCCCAAACTCAAGCATTTCCCGGGTGACGACCCCCATCACGGAGTAGAACTCGTCGGCTGAGGAGACTGCCAAAATTCGGCTGTTGGAAAACAGGAAACAAAAACATCCAATATAGTTCCAACTCATGCATCATGGTCACTGAAAGGTCCCAGACCCCAGAAAAACAATCAACAACAGTAGCAATAACACCCGAAAAGAGTTGTAAAACAAAAAGGTAAATACTGCCTCGGTCAGTTCCCCCGTTTTTTGGAGGTAATTTCCGGAGGAAGGAACAAAGCAACATAGGAAGTGTCATGCCATGACTTTCTTTATGACCCTCTCTACGTAGCCCTCTTTTACAGCCCCAAAAAGTAAATAAAAACTTGTGGATCTGAATGGATGGAAGTGTCAGTGACTGAGAAATGGGACATACGGCCCACCCAAGATGAATTACTTTGTTCTTTTGTAATTGGCTACAAAACTTTTGTTTAAGTCGAGCCTCTGGTTAAATTTTTTAAAGGAAAATACATCGTAATGGCAGGGATCACCACTCTCACAGTCCTCCATCTAGTCAGATCCAGGGATATAAAAGCAAAAAAGGGATTTTTATCTCGGGAGTAGGAAATCCGTTGTAAAAATAGGACGAAATGAGCTAAACTAAAATGGGAAAGTGGAAGTGGAGGAGGAGTACGTAAAACTGAGCACATATTTGAACTTACGGTTCAATAGCCGTCCACAACACCAACGCGGTTCGAAGGAGCACTTCAGAGCCTTCCAAGAAAACCAAATCCCAAATCTGAAATGACATAGGGGGAAAAAGATCATCATTACATCTCTCATCACATTGCAGATAAGCATGCTTAGACTTATCATTAGTATATTACTCTGTCTTTTACATAGATCGGAAGGATCAGGAAATTAGAAAGCATCCATGCGAGTTTTGCAACGCAAAATGTATATTTTTGGAATGGGGGTCGGAGTTGGAAGAATGAATGAAAAAACTTTCTACTTATAATAATAACCGTAAATATAAGTGGCTCTCCTTATCTCGCCCCCACTTGAGCCCAACTGTAGGAAAGGAGGCCAAATAGTATATCCTTCATCATAAAACATCTTAAGTATTTCAGAATAGAGTTGAAGTTGGGAATACGTAATCTCGTATTACCCCATATTCCAACATGTTTTAACAATATACCAAGTCTTATCAAAAAGGAAATCTTTTTCACTTCCGGCAGCCTACCGACATTTCCATTTCCAATGCTAGTCATAATAGTGAATGTCACATTTATTGCAATTTTCCCCCAAAAAATATGTGTTCTGTACAATGTCCGTAGTTGATTGTGATTCGGAGAGCCAATTAACTCTGACAAGATGATAAGGTACGTGCTTTATGTTCTTTCTGCAGAGCTATACCCTTCCCATGAAGCCCGGACTATCCTTTGGGGACATGAAAGGGGATGGAATAGAAGATACTTATCTATATATCGGCCATATAAGTAGAATCAAGATTTATATTTATGAAGGACGCTCGCCAGACCTAAACTCATAATTGTTATTGTTGGCATGTACAAGAATGATAATGGCTTGGAAGACTATGTTCATGGGGATAGGTAAACTTACACAAAAGGGACTATATTTCAGGGAAAAGAGAGGAAAATCAATTCAATTCTCGTTAGTTATAACGATTACAAAGAATAAATGTGTGTTCCCAGTAAAATCCTACTCGTTAGAGTAAAAAAGCAACCCATATGTTTTTGATTTCATCATTTTGTACGAAAAGCGTAGGCAGAAATGTTGATAAGGTGGGGAGGCGTAGTTTGATCTTCTCCTATTTCATATTCTTGGGACTCCTCTTTTAGCATTATTATGTAATGTTATATGTTATTGTGAAGTATTTTTTGCTAACTTTACTCTTAAAGTTTACAAAAGTTACAAGAGTCAACAATCAAGCAATTCTAACTTCTTCTTGTATTGCAAAATCAAACCAGATGTTTGGATTCAAGCTGACCTATTTATGAAGAAATACAAATTATTCTTAGATTAATCTGGAGGTCATTGAGCCAGTGAATCGAATTCAAACTGAATTCCAGAAAGTGCGAGCACTTATGACGATTTAGATAGCTCATTACTATTAAGTATACTTAGGAATTAAAACGCATTTCCAACTTTAGTAATTAAAACACCAAAAATAGCCAAAGTTTTGGGACAGTCGTTAAATAAAAGTTTAAAGATTGTAAAGCTAATTATAGCGCAGTTTCATTCTTCACAAGCTGTTCCTCAGGGTGAGTAAAAATGATGCAAATTTCCCGCTGTCAATGCAAACTACACAATTCCCACGGCAAATATCCGACCTTGAATGGAAAATTCCAATTTTTATTGGATCCCCCCAAATCCGTCGGATTTACTCTCTGAGGCTTTGCAATCCGAAATCCATCATGTCATCATGAATAAGCTGTAATATCCATTCCGTTATCACCCTCTAACATTTCCTCTTTCAACGTTCTCCCATCAATATAGTCTCCGTCTTTATCATCCTGATTTCCACATGGAACACTTTTTCCTTGTTAGAAAATCCGAATATTTATTTACTCATGCTTGGGGCTGGCCAACTTTCTTCTTTCTCAGTCAATCCATCCATATATGTGCAAGTCAAATAATTTCTTGTTTAGTCAACCCAACAGAAAAGCTCATGCATGGGTATACGCTTCTGATATTTTGTCATTATCAACGCGATTCAGAGCAGCAAATATTTTTTTTCGTGTTTCCGTTTTCCGCTTCCTCTAGCCATGTACTCATGTAATCAACGGACAAGTTGCTGCACAAAAGCCCAGAATATGGGTAGTGCAAAATGGAATGGGGAAAAAATTGTGCATTCCTTTGTGGATTGGACGTGTTCCAATTTTGACCAAGTGAAACCTCTATTTCTCATTGGTGTCCTATCGTCTCCGTCTTTGACTCTCTTAATCGTAAAATTGAAATGGAAAATAATGGCCGTGCAAGTATTTACAGGACATTTGAATTGCGTCGTGGAGAAAGTTTATATTTTGTCAGTGGAAGCAAATCCCTTGAGTATTTGGAATCGCACTCCAAAGTACCGATATTTGGTTTGTGTCTTCTCTGGTGATATCATATTGATACCTGTATTTGTGTAACGGTCATCAGAATCCCAAGTTACTCTTTCTTTCTTTGTTGTTCACAACTGTAAGGTAAAAGTAGCTGGGAATTCTTGGTGTTTAAACGCCGTTATATTTAATGCATTATAAAGTCATGTCTTCGCATAATTCAGATATGAGAAAGTTGAATTTCTTAGTCCTGTACTTCATACGTCAAGAAAATCTTTGTACTATTTATATTAAACTCATTAATAATTCCACATTACGTCATTTGTAATACGTGTTTGTATTTACCAGGCACTTTATACAATGACAAAACAATGTTCAATGCTAACAACATTTATGTTTGTGTTTGTCCTTGACGTGACATTCTGACATTGCATTTTAGTCCCATTAATGAGAAACACAACTACTCATTATCCTCTTTCTCAAAATGCACTTTAGTTCAGTCCCATAATGCACATTAGGAAAGCCCGAGCTGATTCCGGCATAAAGGCTTAAAGTAGCCATTAAAATCTCCGCAGTGTTGTCTCCCGCGACTCCCCCAGAATATCATCTCAGCCAGACGCCCATTGCCACATTCCCACTTACAATTTACAACACTTGAGACTTCAATCCCATTTGAGTTTTACAGAAAAATATGAAGGTCAGTCAAAAACAGTAAAAAATGGGACCGGATATGAGGATAAAATGCAAGAAATGCTTATCCAAAGCAACTTTTTCTTTAAAAAAACATCAAAGATAATTTCTCACCCGCAGCACGCTGTTTGTTGGCAAGCAATGAATGAATAGGGTGAGGAACCAGTGCATCGTGAAGACGTCCGTCAGTGGAGGATTCTCATCCCCATTTTGCAAAATCGTCAAATGATTGTGAAGCGTGTGCTTGCGAAGTCTTAGAATCTCACGGAATACTGCCATATCCACTGCAAGCCCCCTCAATCCTTGACTAAAGTAACCTGAAAAGGGAAAGAGAAAAATATTATTTTTAATTACTGGAAACAGCCTTAAATAAACCTTCCCATACCTTACACAAACAAGCGGTTAAGCAATGCAAAATAATGACAAATGTTTTTTATTCTTATTCCTCTCCTTTCTCATTGACACAGTGGGAGCACGCGCTTGTCAAATGACCCTAGCTATGTGTATTTACATAATAATATCCCATGACATGAACATGACATGCTTCAAAGTAATTTCCCACTTGGTCTCCAAAATTTATTATTATTCGAAGCGGGCGCAAAACTTTTCTCTTGGATATCACGCCGACATGGATGGTGGGCTTACTCAGCCACATAAATGACATGAGAGCATGCATGAAAATGACTATTTTAATGATAAAGACATTTCCCTTGATTATTTCACGGCTTTTCAGATATAATTAATTCCGGAGAGGACTGAGTATAGTGCATAGAAATGGCCATAGTGCGACAGTGACCTTCCCAAAAATTTACCCAGTCAAGTTTGTTCCAGCATTGCTTTGGCTTCCTGTGAACTTCACACACAACAGATATTTGCGACACTCAGACAACGGGAGCGAATTCCCCATCCACATTACCACGAAAACAAGAACGGCATGCGACAACAAGGCTATACTGCTACAACCCAATCAATGTAATTGGATTGTCTCAAAGGGAGGGAAAGTTGCCTTCTGCTCATCATAGAAAATGACTGGGAGGACACAGGACAGAATGGATTGATGAAGTTTCTTCTTCTTGTTTAGTTAAACGTTATGTAACGCTACTTTTTGTGGATTGGAGAGTTTGGGGACGGTGTGAAGGAAGTTACCTTGTATATGATATTAACCGGCGCAAGTTGCAATCAATGTCAAAGAATCTCTCAGCAATTTTCTTACTTCCTACAACGTCCAGGAATGTCTTTTCCATTATGTTGTTCTCAAAAGGAAGGACAAGATTAATGAGAAACTGTCATTTCCAAAGTTTGCGAAAAAAAATGGGGTTTTATTTATTTCCGGCTTTGATTCTGAATACCAAGCAATACTTCAAAGAACGAGGAAAAATGAAAATACCTACTTGATTCTTATAACTTTCTTTTAAGATGAAAGAAACTAAGCTAAACAATGATCACGTATCATCTCAAAGTAGATCTTGTAAAGTAATCAGCACTTCATAAATATGAACATGTTCTGCGTGACTTGAAGCCTTGAATATTTCATCAAAATGGAGTTATTTTGCAAGACGCCAGCCAAACTAACAAAGGTATTGCTACGCCAAATTCTTCTGAAAATAATAATATTCCACGGCTTACATTCATATTTGTATAAGTATTCTAAAAAATAGTTATTTTCCAACTCACAACCAACGTAAGAATTACGACTACTTTTCCAAAAAGAAAATTACAGGCTTTGCCAAGCGGAATACATAGACCCATCTGCTTCCACATACTGTCACCTGCCTTTCAAAGGGAATAGCATTTAAATGACATTTTCTCAGAAAACCTATCGATAGCTATCGACAACAACAAGCAAGAATGCTTCAAGACGTTTCCCGATTTCTTCCACAAAGCAAATAATAACCGAAGCAGGAAGTGAAGTACTTTTACAAGTAGAACGAATCTTTCGTTTCAAGATCTCTAATTAAATATTCCAAAGATACTTTATATTACTTCACCTTCATCTACAGCAGTCGAAGTAATAAAAAGTAATCTATTTTTATTACGTCACTGAAGTGACCTAGAAGTGCTCTTAAGCTGATTGCATGAAACAGAGTCTACTTGAGTCATTATAAGCAGCGCTTGGTAATCTTGATGTGATCATTGAAATTCCCACAATGGACTTATGAATATTCATTAGAAAGATTGAAAGGTTCTTGAAACTTGAAGAAGGCTTTGCTCTGTGGGCTGACATTGAGCGTTTTTTATCTTAGGGAAAGTAACAACAATTCTACTCTACATTTTCCCCTCTTTTTACTTTAAGGAAAACTAAGCAATATAAAAAAGTTGTGCAATCCCTTGCCATCATCATTTTTTAGCTCTAAGTATTCTCCCTCCAACTTCAAGTCTTTCAAAGAATTCTTTTGATAATCCGGTAAATGTGGAGATCCCATACAGTGTTTACTAACGAAGAGGACGAAAAATGTTAGTCTTTCCCTGTGAGCTTGATTGCATAATATAATGATAAGTTAGCTGCTAATTAGTTATGCTCTAGTGGAATAAAAAACAATGAAAAATGTGGACGGAGCTATATTACGAAAGAAAATAATCTTACTCGTTCCCGTCCCTTATGCTCCCGTCATTAGGCATTGTTTGCAAAAAAAAAATTAGGTTGGCGGAAAGCAATGAACTATTCTTTTTTTAATCATCTCACGACACGTGTAGTCCACTCTCTGCTCAGCTTTTCATCAACTTTTCAAAGTGGAAAAGTTTAAGGGAGAAATCCTTTCAAAATCTTATCATACGCTTTAGGCTCTGAATTCTCGGTTGGGCCGTCATTAGTGTCATCATGGTACAATATGATTGCGCTATCTGCATTCGTCCACTTCCCTTTTTGCAAAGTACATAAGTGGACTTTTCCCTGGAGTGGATGAAACTTTGCCAATTTCCTGTTTCGAGTATTTGCCAATATGCCCTCCGGATTATTTCATTGTTGGGGTTTCGCAAAGTGAAAAGTTATTCTTCTTCAGATCAAACAGGACTGTTTGTGAAGTACATTACCCATTTGCATTTGCGTGTATCGTATGCTGAGTGCTGGCTTGATTATGAGTAGATTGTATTCTCATTATATTTGGCTCCCGACGGAAGTTCAGTTTTCACAATAGTTTTTTTTATAAACTTCATCATACAATATACAATCCATACAACTCAACTCCCTTCAACTTTCTTCCCAAAAAAGTCACACAAACAAAGAGCAACTCTGTTTGGAAAAGTTGTAAGGCCCAAAGCATGACAAAAGTATGCAAGGCTTTAGGCAACCATGCCATGTTACATTCTTATTACTTTCCTAAAGAAAAAGTTTACTTTTCCTCACAAAAAGCACCACAGACGGAAAAGTAGAAAGGGGAAAAGTGAAATCAAACTTTAAAATGCTCATCTTAGGAAGGCAAGAGAATGAACTGGGTTTGGACTGAGCACAGATATATGGACATGTAGACACATGTAAAGCATTGAAATGGAAGCTTTCATTCCATCAAACCTCTATTTACATAAGTTATAAAATGAGCAACTTTACATTTCCCAAACGAAATCCCTCAACCTTAAAAATGCTTTTAAATTTTTTCCCACTTATGATGTCCCTTTTTATGTAAATAAGGACAATGTAGCTTCCTTTCAGGGAATCAAACCTTTTTTGGGCGGAAGATGTTTTGTAAACAACTTTTTTTCAATTGACAGAAGCAATGACAAAATTTTCCTTCACTTTATGATTTACTGCTGGGAGGTACTCTCACTCTCATAAGGAGACTTAGTTCCAGATTAGGAACCTGTATGGTAACAGGTTGAAAAGGGAATAGAAAAAGTAACAAGTGATGTTTTTCTTACAAGGTCCCCTCACTCTTTAATATCATGTCAGCGTCACGTTTTCCTCCTCATGCCTTTCTATTTATCGTGGACATTTATGTCAAAATATTTGATGTAGATAAGTTGAAAATTATTTATGAAGTAAAGGAAAAAGCTTTTCCTGTGTCCTGAGAAATTACTGCCATGTCTCATAACATAAGTAAAATACTAAACTCCTTAACGTTTAGGTACGGACAATAAAGGGAAAAGTATACAGTTCAACAATAATACTTTATCATGACGGTCAGCTGGAGAAATTTCTGCTTGTTCTACGATTATTATAGCGCATTAAACATGTATGGACAAGGCAATAGAATTATGTACTCCAACCTAATTATGGCTTCACTACTGCCATATCATTATCCTTACCTTGGGGAAGTATGCCCTCAATAAGAAAGATGAGGACCTTGAGGGTGAGCGTTTCATCCCCGGAAGTCATCTGGAGGAGCATCGCCCCAATCATATTGAAGCCTTGACAATAGCCAACGGACGGATTCCAGCGAGAGTATGATACCAGCACTCGCTTCAACATTGCTTGCTTTCCACCTTCAAAGCCGGTACAGCCTGTGCGGTGCAGATCCTAAATTAGGGAAAAGAAAGATTCAAATTATTGTAGCATTTTTGGGGGATAGTTTTAGGGTTGTTGCCCTTTTACTTCATTTACGCAAGTTGTTAGCTTAACAGCCCGCAATTTAACTTGATCATTTTCATCACGCCAACATGTCATAAATCCTGAGCTGATAGCCGCCAAAGTAGAGCTCTATTGCCGGAAGTAATCAGGGAGTAAATACAGCCGAGGGAGACCGATGATGAGGATTTAATGAGACAAGTCATTTAGCAAAAAAAATGAAACTTTTTTCTCCTTTTACCTAACTTATTAAATCTATATGCATGGGTAATAGGAAGGACCGCGCCATATGCGGATCCATAATTAAAAGATAAATCGAAAAAGTTAGCAAGTTTCCTTCTGATTATTACTTGTTGACATTATCGTCTATACCTTCTAGTTACACTCTTCATTTTTTCTACTCTCTTGGCCATTTCCAATTCCTGGATATGTTCATTTGGAAAGGGAAAGTGTCAGTCCAGGTTTTCCCGGTACGCTGCTGATTATACAGGAGTGGAGTGGAAGTGTCTAGGCATTTATCCTCAACATCAACTCCACAACTTGCTAGAAGCATTAGTGAAAGTCAACACAGGAGCTGTATATAAGTAGTTGGTGTTTGCTCCCTGGAATTAAAAGGGAGAGGAATAATAATTCCTCTCAGCTTACAAAACTAATTTTCATCGGGTTTTTAGAACTACTGGAGTATGATGATGAGCAGGCTCCTGTGCTAAATTGACTTTTGAGTGTGCGTGGGTACAAAAAGTAAAGTGAGATAAGTTGGAATAGATAGGATCAGAACGGGAGGAAAACTTTTCTTTCGAGGAGTTTCCCTCAAACTGTTTACACTTTGTACATAGTACACTTGAAAACTTTCAAAGCGAAAGGGAGAGAGAGAGAATGGAAGAAAATACATAAAAGCTATTTTGCTAATTTGAAAGCCACTTTCGGGTAAGAGAAAGCGAGGAGAATTTAGTTAAAACTAACATATCATAATTATCTGATAGGCTTCCTATCATAAAATTATGTCATATTCTCCTTCCCCCAAAATAATTGGGTTTGGGGGGGAAATTATTTTACGTGGGTTTCAGATAGGAATTTACTAAAAGGTTTATTTAATACGGAGAATTTTTATTGAGATAAATGGACCAACATTTTTTCTCAGCGCTTCACCATCCAATTCCAATTCCTCTACCTAAGGTAAATCCTTCCGGCCACCGACTGGATCTTCTTGACCCAATCTCCCACATATTGCATACTTGACCTTGTTTGTCTTATAACGAAAGCATGAACTATAGGGATTTGAACAACCGATGCCTCCATTCCTTTTCTATTGGCCTCTGTGGGAGAAAGCTACTTCTTATCTGATTGCAATGCAAGCACTTGAGCTTATCTATAGCCTACTATTTGACAGCCAGCCAGTCATCACATGAGAAACCTCGACTTCTCTTCAATTTTTATGCACCTTCGCCCTTGCCCCTTAAACACGGCTTTTCCATCATCATCAAAATTTACAACGCATTTACTCCACTTTTTTTCTATTCAACAGAGAAGGAAGCGAAAAGCCATTTCACCTTCCAAACTTCCTAAAATGAAAACGTCATTTCGGCACGAACTGGATAAAAAAAATGTGAAATCGGTTTATGAAAGTCAAAATCACGTTATCATCTGGGCATTATTATTACATCAACCCCATTAACGACACGGGAGGCTCATGATGATGGGGAGAAAAGGTGAAAAGTCAACAAAATCCGTAATGACAGAAGGTGAGAGATAAAAGATGATGGTGGAGAAAATATATACCGATTATTTTTCCTAGCACAAAGTGCAGCTACTTTCATTTTATTTCATACATCAACCTAGCAGCCTAATAGAAATTTTAAGGGAAACTGTTCAAGCTTACAAAGGAAGACAAGTAGCAATTTCTACCTGAGATTAATACGTCTTTACACTGCAAAAGCCTACCACATATTTCATGATAAGGTAACTTAACGTTCCTAGTACAGGAATATGGGGAAGATCCGTGATTAGTTCCCTCATGCCTTCCCTTGTCAGTGTTATGTCACCTGTGATGGCTTAATTGAATTGGCTGGAAGCTTTCATTTTTTATCGCGTTTATATGGCTTCCTATTGAATTTTTGTTTGGTGAAACATCATTTCGGACTATCTCATTTCAAAAGAATGTTTTTCTCTTGGGAGGAAGAGCTTCATGATTTATTTTTCTGGTTGGATGGACTCATTCTAAGAAAAGACTTAGAACACTTGGGTCGAATCCTTTTCGCATTCAAGGTCAGTATAATGTACAAAGGAAATTGCTTGTAACTTGCTTTTCTCAGGTCTTTTGAGCTTGAGTTGATGTTGATAATCATATTTCATTCGACTTTCACTTCAACATCTTTTCGTGATCCCGTTTTTTCAACGATATTACAGAATAACATTCTTTTTACACTTGAAAAAAATAAAATAAAACAGAAAATGACAAAAAATATTGATGCCAGATAAAGACAATGGTTGGCTCAAAAATAGGTAATGAATTATACCCCCCAAGTGAATTTAACCAGGTCCAAAGTACACTTTGCAATCTTGCTTCGTCCCACTCACCTTTTCAATTTGGTCGGCAATCTCCACATCCCTGGAGTTGGTCACTCTACACCTTGACATCACTCTTGACCATGAAATCCCATGATCCTGCATGTACCGGTCTGATAAGTTCTCCCACAGCTGCAAAGAAATACATAAAAATAGAGTTAGGCTTTTAGTATCCACCGTCATCACATTGTATCAGCATACCTCATGTCGTCATGCCTGACACGGTCTGATTTTATTTATAGTTATGGCACACTTGTTTCATTTCAAACCTTATTCCAAGTCATGTCATATCACCCCTTTACAGCATCTTACTATTAGTTTCAACTGTATAATGCATTCTATGAGTCTCGAGTCGAGCTCGGACAGTAAATCTTTGTTATTTTGCTTCATTCGCCTCACTAACCCACAAGCAAAAAAGGGAGAGGAGAACAAAAACAAGTCTCGACTGTCTAGTTTTAAAAGAACTTCTTGCGAAATAAACTTTCTCTTTAAAAAATGGACGCTAGAGATTTGGCCCAAGTCAGAGAGAAAAGAATTCTACAGAAGCGCATATTTTTGCCAAAAAAATGTTTGATTCTGAAGTATTTGTGAAACGCTTGCTCAAAGTGAAAGTCTACTGCGTACTACATTTTACGTTTGATTTTCTTCCTTTCTGATGATGCAATGCATGTATGTTCATGATCATGCAATAAAAACGGTGGAAGAAAGTCTTTCTTCCTATTTTCTCCCAGATACAGAGGAACTTGAAATGGGATTCGATGTCACCCACATATATTTTCTCTGGCTCGCTGCCTTAAATAAAACACTGGTAGCACACATATATGCAAGTTGGACAATATAGCTCGTTAAAGGAGCCATGCTCATCTCCTGAACTGGATATTCTCTGATTTCTCTCCATTTTTTATAACTTTCCCGTCTCCAGCCCGTCTCTTGCTTGATCAGCAAAGAAAGCTGTGATACAAGTATCGTACATGAAAGGAAAGTCTTTTTACTTTTCCTTTTCCATTGTATAATAAACGTGTTATATTTGCCATTGTCATGTCTCAGGGCTTTCCCTCCTAGCGCCACTTTAATTGACCTTGAGAGGAAAGGATATAATCTGGATTTGTGTCTGTCTCAAATTAGTGGCTGGAAATCCAGTCTGAGCGAAACCAAAGAAATACAATTTTGGGTGACAAGAGTTAGTCTTGGGCTGATTGATATGGTCGCAGTGGCTTACAGAGTTAATAACTTGCTGACACAAGTTTTCTTTCGTAAGTAGAGATGAAAGTGTCGGTGAAAATCGTTTCAGTACAATAGCAACAATTCAGCATTTCATCAGCCCGCAAATCTCTCTTCCATCACGCCAACGTAATACGTTGATCCAAGGAGATGAAGTACAATTGGTTAGAATGAGTAAAACCCTTCGAATACTCATAAATAGTTAATGAGTCGAAACGCAATCAGATAAAAGCGGCGTTTTTTTAGGATCAAACCCAACATTCTAGAAAAGCAAGTCAGCAAGGGAAACCGTACCTTTTCAGGTCCATTGCACTCGACAACGGGAAATAAATGACGATTGGAAGGAAGTGAAATATTATCAAAATACTGTAGAAAACACATGTTGCGGAATACACTGAATTTCAATCCAATTTCCACTCATTTCATTTATTAGCATATAACCCGTATTGATTCTACTTTCTTCATCCTTTCTTCATAAATTGGTAAAGTGAACGAACTGTCTTGACCCAACTCTGAATATTTTTCATTTGCCGAATATGAATTTTTCAAAAATCCATTTAATACTGCTTATTCACGCAAAAGTAAATCCGTTCCTTTCCCTCGAGCCGTTGGACCTGTCTTTACCAAAAAGAAAAGATTTGAGTTGGAAAGACATGTCAATATAAGTCTGTCTTTCTCATTTTCTCCCTGTCTCAGCTCTCATCTTTCAAAATACATAGCTACATGGTTTTCCAAGGAACCAAATGGGAAAGTGGATTGGATTTTGGATGGTGGGTGGAAGACATGTGTCCTAAATCAAAAAATAAATGAGCCATCCATTTCCCCCAATTTAAATAAAAGAGCAGGCCAGACAATTTACAGAGAAGCGTAGGATTCGACTGAATCAAATCCCCGTCGACAATATACTGAGTAGATACATAATTTATATAGTATAATTTGTTCTATTCAAGCATATTCTTGTAAGTTAATAGAAAAGAGAGAGTATTCATATATGATCACTCTTCTCATTACACATATTACATGTTGAAAGATCTTTCCTAGCTTTTGGTTATTTCCCAACGGGTTAGTGAATTTATTTTTTTTCCTGTGGTAAGAAAAACATGATTCCATTTCATTTCCATAAGTAACCTTTTTTGACAGGAGAGAAATGAAGTGATTGTTCACCTTTAACCTTTCCCGTCAAAAAATTAGCATAATGATATATATGTATGATGATGGGAACGTTAACCTGAGTATTGAGAAGTTCCCTCTTTGATTTCAATCTAATTTTTTTCTATAGCCCATTTCATTATTAGTGTTTTCTCAGAGATAAAAAAGTGCCTTCTGCCTATACCTATTTATATTAAGGCTGGGGAAAGGAGAAATGGCAAGAAGAGACTAATGATGTTTTGTCTGAAAATGCAAAGCGCAAAATGACTGGGATGAGTGGAAGGCTCTTATTTCTCGAAAACAATTAATTTGTGGATGTGTGCGTGACACAAATTTTCTGTTGTTCCCTCTACCCTCCACCTTCAAATGACCTTCCCCAACTTTCCATTAGGTGGAACGTGATCCCAGTCGTATTTGCTAGGTTGTTTACAGGAAATCGTTTTGGTTAATGGATAAGGCCAACATCATCATTCCTCAGGGGTATTTCTGTCAGACACTTTAATCGTAAATGAGCTATGGACATGTGTACCGATTTATGAGATTCTCCCTCCTCCAGAAATACGTTCTCTTGGAGGGAGGACAAAGTTTGTATTTGAAACATTGTAATGCGCAGAAAGCATTCAAGGATAAATAAATAGTACTAAAAAGTAGTGAAAATTGTTTTAGGGCAAGCTGTTTTATATCTCCATCAAACCTTTATCGTTTAGATAAAATGGTGCCTATTTTGTTTTTTACAGATGGGACGAGCACGTTCCAAACTATTCCCTTAATTTGCTAGAAACAGTTTTTAGGGTAAATAGTAAATAGTTTTTATTGAATTTCCTTGAAAGAAGGTGTCTGCAGTGGACTCGAACATTCAACAAAATTAAATTATCATACCAGAGCCAGATGAAACTTTTTTTATAAGAGGGCAACTTTTGATGGGCGAGTATGATGATGCGTAAGAGCCGCACCGAAAGTCATGCCATGAAAGACCAGACAGAGTGACCACGAATGTCAAAAAAAATACGAATGGAATATGATGCGGTTTGCAGGGAGCTCAAGCCCAATTTTAACTTACTCACACTCTTAAATTGTGTTTGGACAAACAACGTGACTTTTGGACTTGGAGAAGCTTTATATAATTTATATTATTATGGGCTGGTATAATTTTTCTAACTGTGTAAGAGTGCGCACTGAAGATGTTTCAGTGGGTAGACTAAAAGTTGAAGGTG
>JAQGAH010000376.1:0-42768 GCA_034696885.1 Lepidocyrtus paradoxus | reverse complement strand
TGCTATATGAGTTTATATGCATGGGATGAAGATGAGAAGTGGCATGGATTTTACATTTTTGCACTATTCATGTAGGAAAAATTGGAGATTTTTTTGCTCAACATATGTGGTGGGGCGTACATGAGAACATAAAGAATGAATTTTTAAGTTATCATATAGTTAAGACTTTGATAATACATCTTTAAAGTGCAGAAAAGGGGTTTTTTGGGGTTATCTCTTGAACCAGTAAGATTTTCAAAAAACGGAACCTGACCCAAATAATTTCAGGACAATCCGCGTATTCCTGGCTTTCAGAGCAACTTTCTATCTCAACGGCAAGTCGGTCAATTAGGCGCTCGGAGGTTTTCAAGACCCTAATGATTGCATATCACATCTTCTTTTTAAAGGCCTCCTTTGCAGGCCTTCAAAATATGAAAGCCATATACATACAGTGTCTGTATCTATGGCTTCCAAAAGGACGTGCAATAATAATTCAATAATTTTTTTCAAAAGTCGCTCATGGGTCCCCCCCCAACGTGGGGGTAGTGTGGGTCGACAGGGTTTTTTCCAACCCGTCAACATGATCCGACACCTCTGTAGCACCACCATACCAAATTTCAAGTCAATCGACCAACCAACCCTAACCCCATTCAACAGCATTTAATTTACAGCAATAAATACAAGCGTCTGGATATCCATTAGATATGCATATATCTAATGCTGTTATATTATATTACATATTAAGAATGTCAACAAAATTAACAAAAGCGACATTGTGTTACTGTTCATAATATAATATGTATTTTGTTTCCAAGTCTTGATCTTGCTACATTTTTTTACTGGTCGATTTGGGGAGCGTGTCTTAAATCTCCCCATAATCCAAATTCATATTTAGGAGAAAAATATATACAACATGATTCAAAAGAAACTTGGTATGGAGACGGGGATGCTTTCAAAATTCAGTTAACTTTCATGGAAACAAAAAAATTACACATTTTAAGAATGCTAGAATTTCTTCAATTTTGATATGTAATAAATCTTTAAACTTAATTTCACCGATTTTTCAGATTCCGCTGTTATGATTAAGGTCTGTTTGGAAAAGGAAGCAACAGAGTAACAATTATGTATTTCAACAGATGCACTTATCCGAATGATTTGAAATTTTGCACAAACATTGTCCATACTATAATAGTTTATTCTACCAAATAATAGTTTAAACTGTCAAATATAACAGGATTGGCATTGAAAATGCCTGACTTACAACAAAATATGCTGTTTGGAAATAGAAGCAACACTTAACGTTTTTCGTAAATAACGTTAAATCAAAATAAATTAATAACCTGTAAACCCTCCATGAGCATAAATTACTTTGAAAATACGATTTTCCATTGAATCAATTAACGTTTTGAGAAGGGATTCCGGAATTTTATCCCATTCGTCGTGTATGCATTTTTCAAGTTCTTTCTTCGAGTCAAACTGGCGATTTTGTCGGTAAACGCGGCGTGATAACTCTCCCCATAGGTTCTCGATCGGGTTTAAATCAGGACTCTTTGCTGGCCATGGAAGGAGTTTAATTTTTTTCTTTTCCAGGAACGCTTTTGTCGAATGACTTGAATGAACAGAAGCGTTATCCTGTTGAAAAATCCACCCGCGGCCGGCTAACTTGTGTCCTTGTCTTACTAATCCTGATTGAAGAACGTCTTGATACCCTTCAGAATCCATACGAGTTGGAATAGTGATCAGCTCAGACTTTCCTTTGTAACCAAATGCCCCCCAAATCATAACTGATCCGCCACCTGAAAATGTTTAACAAAGTCATATTTTATACTTTCAAAATTAATACGATAAATACATATTTAATTATTTAAACCGACGTAATATGTTACTCCAAACTTGTACTCAACTTACTTTGTTGGCGTTTCGAAAATATTTCAGGTTCTTTCCTTAAATCATGCCAATAATGGGTACATCCGTCAGGGCCGTCCAGATTAAATTTTTTCTCGTCGCTAAAAACCACTTTTTGCCACTCTTCTTTCCAATTCATATGCTCCCTCGCAAACTTTAGACGTTCGGTTTTGTGCTTCTCTGTCAATAATGGCTGCTTTTTCTTCTTTGTCCACTTTAAATTTGGATTTTTTGCCAAATATCTGTGAATTGTTTCCGTGGAATGGTGAGATGGCAATTCTCGCTGAATATCCCGGATGGAATATTTTCCAGTTGCGGCCAGTCTAGAGATGCGACGTTCTTCGGCGTTTGAAACTAACCGTTTTCTTCCTTTTTTTCTTGGAATTTGCACAGTTTTGGAACGTCGGCTGAAATATCTTGACACTGTACTGACATTACAATCAACAGCATCTGCAATTTTTCGAAAACTATTTCCTGCTTCGTAAAGGGTATCAATTTGCCCTTTCTGATACTCGGTAAGTGGTTTATCTTTCGGCATTTTTGCTAAATTAAAGTTAACAACAAGCTCAAATCGAAATTTTCTGAGTTCTAAAACTTTAATAAAAGTGTTGCTTCTATTTCCAAACAGCTCCATTTCAAAAAATTGTTGATATTTTTGATCGGAAATGTCGTTTTATCATGAATATGCTCACACAAGTCCCTTTTATCAGAACGTTTGTGATATGCAAATGAGCAACTGATAAGAGAAATATCTGATAAGATAAGAAGATGTTTTTCGTTGTTGCTTCTATTTCCAAACAGACCTTATACCAATATTATAAAATTAAAAAATTAAATAATTGAATATAAATTATAAAATTATATAATCGAGTATAAATGATATAATTGAATATAATAGCAAATTAGCAAATTCTGATATGTGGATTGTATTCCCCACCCTCGACTACATCTATATACTGAGTTTCAGCTAAATCGGTGATGGTAAAAAACCAGCTGATTTGCATATCAGCTGTTTACGCTAATTAGCTATTTCTGATATGTGGATTGTATTCCCCGTCCTCGATTACATCTATATACCGAGTTTTATCAGAATCCGAGATGGTCAAATATAAGCTGATAAATCAGCTGTAACTCAGCTGTTTATGCAAATTTTGAAATTTTAATCTATATGTTTTGTTCCCCGCCCCCGATTACATAAGTGTACCAAGTTTCATCCAAATCGGAGAAACTTTTTTTGGCACCGACGGACTGACGGATTCTCCCAGAGAGAGGAGAGGAATCCTATAAACACAGCTTTTATTATGCTGCGTTAATAAAAATTATCCTGCATATATCATCCTATCCTGGTATTTCATCCGATCTCTCAGTATCGGAAAGCAATTGGCCTCCGCCGCTTTAGAGAGGTATAGATAGGTATACATTATCATTATCATCATCAATCATCAATAGTATTGTGAAAAGATTTATTGAGGAATACACTGAACCGATTCGGGGCAGTATGAGACTCCCGTTGCTTTCACCTCTGAACTGTATTGGAAGAGTCTCTTCAAAAGCACACAATCGTTGAGGAGACGTTAAGTAATGACGTTGAGGGATGACGAGAAGTCAGAGGTAGGATGTTATCATAGAGGCTCACTGACTTATCTGATTTCTGAATTTCATCCGAAAAGACTTGGGGTAGGTAGTTCTCCACGATTCTCTCTTCATTTACCCTTAGATTATATGTGATTGAGCCTTGGAGAACTTGCATTTTGAGGATCATGTATGCGGTGGAACACAACTTAAGTCTTATTGGATTCTTTGTCTATTTAGTTGTAGTCTGTATGACAATCCGAGTTGTTTCATTACTGTGCGCAATTTATATAATTACTCTTTCCAGTTAACGAATTACAATTAAGGCAAAACTAAAATTGCAAAACCCAAACTATCAGTTGTGTAATCAATATTGACAATAAAGTTTGAGCGAGTTTTAGTTTTAAAAAAATATGCTTGCTACGGAATTTAGCTGCTGATGTTTTGCAAAGTAGGTAATCTATTCCTTAATTACGTAAAGGAATGCTCAAAAGACATGAAAAATATTCGTTTGTACACAAAGCTGTAGTTTAAGCATTTTAAATTCTTATTCCTTTAATTCATCATTCGGAAAAAATAGTAGAAATCTTGCCATCTTATATGAAACAATTTCGGTACTGAATCGTAGCAACGGTATATTACATAATACATGTATAAATATTTTGTTGCAGCAATATTTTGCTTTTTGCTTACAGTAGATCGATCGTCGATCAGTGAGAAAACATACAAGAACCTACTTTTCATTCGTATATAAACAGTAACATTACATACAATATAATAATAACTCCTATAATTATAATATGTTTAGTCAAAACTGTTCCTTTTTTAATATTAGATTACATCACTACACCGCAGTAGTAATTTAAGTGGGGTGATCGAGGGATGTTATTCCCTCCTAAGATTGTCCAGTCTTGCCTGAAGGTCTGCATCAGAATCACCAACTGTGGCTGCGATTGGCTCTCTCTGCGCTGGATTCGTAAGATTTCCTGATGCAGATGGTAGACCAGACAACTGATCCTTGAGTTGTAGGCCCAGCTCATCCAAAATTTGGGTAACAACGGCATCACTGAAAGTGCAGTTACACGATTTAGTTAACCATGGTTGCTATCATTAATTACCTATGGGACATAATGAAAAACCATTGTACAGTTGAGTATTTCTGTTTTACCTTTGCTCCTCATCTTCTTCATCGCCCAAGGCATCATCCATGGCATCATTCATCATTTCTTCTTTCATATCCATTATCTCTGATTGTTTCTCAAACTCCTGGAGAATTTTCTGAATCTGAGGTAACTTAAGTTGTCTGCAAAAAAAAAATCATTTCAAAAGTTATAACTGCACTTTCCGTTCTCTTAATTTATTTACCAAACCAAAATAATTGCTGAACTCGTATCGATCAGATCATGCAGTTAATGCTAAAGGATTAATTTCTTACCTGTTCATATTTTGCATAGCTTTGGTTACACCACGCATTGCTTCCGCCATCGCGTTCTGGGATCGAAGAGTCTGCACCTTCATGGAAACCGCCTGGATGTTAGCCCTCATCAACATAAACTTCTTAATGTGAGCCCTTGTCCTCACCAAATCCTTTGCCATGATCTTAACAGCGTCCTATTAAATACAACAAAGCATAAACAAACTCATTAATTGCCACTAATTAATAAATACCATAAAAAAATGTCAAGCCCAAACTATGAACTATGATGGAAGGAATCAGGAAACTCAATATTATTATTACTTACCATCTGACCTTCCTTTGCCATTTTCTTAATGTCGGTAATAATCTTCTTCTCCTGTTGTTCCATCCTAGCTCTCTCCCTGTCCAGGTCCCTAACGGCCTTATCCAGCGCACGTTTATTCTTCCGGAGCATCTCCTCCGGGGTCATCCGACGACCAAATAACCACTCCATGATACTTCCTGGTCAGTGGTGAGGAATGCGTTCGATAAAACTGTATAATGAATGAATACAACATAAAGGATTAACTTCATTTTCATCTCCCTTTCACTAATCAATTGAATCATCAAATTGCGCCAAGACATTTCGAAAAAATTAATTTAAAAAACAGCTGATTCCACACAATACAAAACAAAACACAACCCACCTTGGTCTTCCCGTTACACTGATTATAATGCTTCCCAACTTAATTAGGATTCACACTCACGACTGATGGCAATTTTTTTTTTTAATATATTCTCCCCAAAACCCCACTCTTTTCTCAGCCCTTTTTTAGCCCCACCACTGTTGACTGCTTCGTATAACTGTTTGACACGCTACTTGAATGAAGATTAACTCCAATATAAATGGCTTCGACTTTAGTCTAAATGAAATGCTAGTTAGCAAAATACAAATGAATCTGAGGCAGCTGAGATGGTTAAGGCTGATATCACTCTCTGATTATTAATCACTCTTCCAATTCCACTTGATGACTAATTCCCCTCTGACGAATGAGTAGAGCTTATGATTAGACGACATGGGATGTTTTGTTTGGATTGTCGTCACTCGTCATCCTTCACACAGTCAAACAAGTAAACATATGAACAGAATCTGAATACAGACAAGAGTCCCAGTCATAGTATTTTTGTACTGACGTGAACAGATATTGTAGCGATATAATCGTACCTACTCAATTCCTCAAAACGTAGCACAGTACCCCAAAATTGTGTCTGGGAAAAAGAATGATTCAAAAATATATGGAGAATGCATTAAGTTTGGCTAAAGCGCATGAAGGAGTCAACACGCTTTTGGGATACAAGTTACATTACATGCACATGCACACATGTGCTCGGGTTATTTCGATCTGCATGAATCATTTTTAACTGTTCATAAAATTAAAACAACTAAACTATCAATTAACCGGTGACTAACTAATTGGTGACTGAAGAAAGGGACTAAGATTATTTTGTATTAGTTTTTATGGTTATCGAGCCTGGCCTGCCCTGTGAGAAAATCTGGAATTGGTATTAATATCATGGAGTCGAGTTCCGGAACAGTCCCTCCATCAGCTGTCCAGTTTCCCACGGAGGATGATGGGATTGACTGCCCTGAGGCTTTGGAAGATGACGATGAAGTTCCGCCGCAAGGATCGTCTTTAGCTAATGGTCATGGTGATGAGCCTGCAACCCCTGAAAAGGGGGTATCAACTTCCAAGGGGAAGGAAAAGACTGAGACTGAGGCCTCCAATCCGAATGTCTGCTGGGAAAGTAGGGAAGATTTTGGAAGCTCTGACGAAGATGATGATGATGACGATGTGGGGGAAGCTGTTGACAAGTGGAAGTTGGGTGAGTCTTGATTGGGGTGTAAGCTAACTCCTGATCAAAACTACGTCGACATGCAGTGATGCAATTGTAAAATTCAATTTCGAATTGAAGGGGCATTCATCCATTAAAATCAATGCATATTATTTATTGTTTTAGATGATGGTGCTGGCATAATTTGCGACTGCATTATATGCAATCATCAAACGAAAGGCTATGAAGCCGCTGACCGCATGAAATTTCATATTGAATCAGCGCACAACCTTCCATTTTCTAAATTGAGGACCACGTTTAGTTTGAACTACCCCAGTTTCGTACAATTTGTTAGATGGGCGAGGGAGCAGAAACAGCTGGGAAAGATTGAGGGAAGCATACGAACGATATTCGAGTTAGTGCCAGCTCAGGTGCCTTGGCTAGCTGATAAGTATTTGCTGCCTCCAAAGAAAGAGCAGGAACAGGACGTGGACTACTTTTTGACCTTGGGTAAGTAATAAAAAGGGTTATATTTAAAATTACCATCAACTAACGTGCGGTTAGTTAAGAGATCATAATTTCAGCCTTGTAAACTATCCATTGATTTAATTCGCATTATTTTTTTAATTTAAAGTGTCAACCAGTAACCTTTATCATTTTTTATTGCAACTTACTATTAGCTAGCGCCATAATTAATCAAATAACTCATTAAAATCCATAATATAATGCATCCTCCTTACGTCAGCTTGTCAGCAGGCGGAGAAGTTCAAAACAGCTGTGCCCACTCTAGTCAGTAGTCTAGCCATATGTGAGCGCTGTCATTCCAAATTCGAAATTAAAGAAAATAAACCCCAAGCGTTCTCCCAATCAGATCATAATTAAAATTTCAGACTTTGATAAGCTGTGTATTTACGTGAGTAGAACCACATTTACATACTTTCAACATTTAAGAATTATGTATAGTTGTGCCAATATTTGTCAACATAGGAGTTTTGAAGCATTGTTGACTTTATAATCAGCTGCTTGTTGTTTTTCTAAATTTCCTGTCATTATTCCCTCTCCCTGGTTTAATTAATCTGTATAATTCTTGACATTTTTTTACATGAATTTATTTCCAGATTATTTTGCAACAAACGATACTGGTGTTGAGGGCGTAGAGACGTCTCCAGTTGGATTAACAGTGGAAGCATTAGTTGATCAAGTTGAACAGCTGAGACTTGATAAGGAGCGTATGACAGAAGTGTTCCAACGCATTCTGTCGGAAGGAAATATGGGCTCCAACTGTACTAAGATCTGGAAATGTGGAAAGCAGCGACCCGAGACCGAGACCCAGCGGTTACGTCATTTACGCTTGAGAGGGTTCTCACGCGACAGCGTTAATTCTCGAATCTCGGATGACCAGCTATACTTTGACTCGTATAATGAAGTCGGGATCCATCATGAGATGGTCTTTGTAAGTCTTTGAGGGATTTTTTATCATCAATAAACGTGCCTAGGTTTGGGTTATGATTTTCAATTAATTTACTTTCATTTTCTTAGGATTGTGCTAGAACTGAAGCTTATCGATCGGCTATAAATGATCGGGCCGCTGATATCAAAGGAAAGACCGTAATGGATCTTGGTTGTGGCACTGGAATCTTATCGATGTTTTGCGCCCAGCTAGATCCCAAGATTGTTTATGCTGTAGATAAATCCAACATTCTTCACGACGCTATGGCGAGTGGCTTGTAAGACACTAAATGTATTCCTTATCCATTGTCAATAATAATAATAATAATAATATATGGGCTACTTTAAAAATTTCCTGTACTATATATAGTAAGATTATTAATCTGTCTTTTCTACTGCTGTTTAGTGAGAACAACCTGGACTCAAAGATTACGTTCCTAAACAAGGACATTGATACAGAATATTTGGCTTTTGCTCACCATAAGGTTGATGTGCTCGTGAGTGAATTTATGGGATACTTTCTTTTGTTTGAGGGAATGACTGAGACGTTCATTAAGGCACGAGATAGGTACTTAGCGCCGGGTGGTATTGTAATGCCGAATGCATGCTCAGTTGAACTCGTGCCTTTGGGAGATGCAGGTACTTTGGATTTAAAAAAAATCTAATATTTTATGACATCTCATTGTAGAAACTTTTAAAAGACAATTAAATAATGTAATTTACAGGGCTTTACCAGTCGAGAGTAGAATGTTGGAATAATGCGTATGGATTCAAGATGCCTTCTATGGTTGCACGTGTCTTGAATGAGACACTGATTGATACCGTGAGCCCCGACGAAATCATTGGGAATGCTGTTGAAGTCCAGTCATTGGATTTGCAAACTTGCACATTGGAGGACATCCAAATCGATGCAGATTTTGTTTTCAAGTTTAACAAGGATAGTAAGTTCTGTGCGATCGCTGGCTACTTTATGGTGGATTTTCAAGGTCCAAAGAATAAAATCACATTGTCAACATCTCCGTACGCTCCCCCTACTCATTGGAAGCAGGCTGTGTTTTTCTTGCCACGACACTATATGGTTAAATCTGGTAAGCTACCAGGTTATTATTAATTATTTCAGTAATTACGTAAGAGTGAACCAATGTATACCAACCTATTTTAATATAAGTCTATGCTCATTTAATTTATGGTATTGTTTTTTTTTTATCCTAGGACAAAAGATGGAAGGTCACATCACCAGCTTCCCGCATCCGAAAAATCCCCGCTGGCTTGTTGTCGAGATCACCATTGCTGGTTTTACCAAAGGCTACGAATTCCACTGAAGGGTCGTCAGAAATCACTGTCTTTTACTACATTACACTACATCTTCATAATTGCCTTAAACCTTGTATATAGAAGTAAAAGAAAGAGAAGCGCTGTGTCCAAACTTTTCCATTTAGATCTAGAGCCATTCCGAACTTCTAATCAGCTAGCCAAGCTCAAATTTTTATTGTATTTCCATTTGGTTATTTACGTTCTCTTACGTATACCTCCAACTTGTACTTCAAATTACAATTGAAATTCATTGTATTTTTCCATTTGATCAGATTCTGTTATGAATACCTCCAACATGTACTTTCATATTACCTTTACCACCTCAAATTCCATGTATTTTGAAAATGATAACAATTAACTTTTACAGAGTGAAAAACTTGAAATGTCCATATACTTTGTGCATATGTAATAATGCCATTAGCTTCGGATCATGTACAAAATTAACAAGTCAAAACTTTTTATAAATTGTTAAATGAGAAAATAAAGAAGAAAATGTAATACTAATATTGTGTCATTTTATATAATTAATAATAAGTGTTAAATTAATGAACAGTGTAATGTTTAAAGCTGATAAAAACATCGCTATCCATCAAAGTCCATGAGTGAGAAAGCAAAGGTGCTAAGGAAAGTGTTGCTTTGCCCTAATCGATTGATATATCAATCATCAGTTGAGCATCCTTTATTTCATTACTTCAAAATTTTGTTAGTTTGTTCGCTCCGACTTTGTTGCATTTTTCCTTCAAGTCTTGCCATGTGTATATATTTATATCTGTTTTCATGTATCTGTATATATATTTTGCCTACTTAGCATTCGTTGGTATATTGCATGGCATATGACTCTGTGAAGGTCTTCAGTCTGGGATCTTCAAATAACCCATTTTTTTTTGTACACCATATAATACATCTGAAAGCAAAGAATGTTGCCATTGCGAATTCACAAGAGCCATAATTGAGCCCTCTCAAATCAGGTGATACTTCCACTTCCAAAGTGGTTATTTAATTAACTTTTTCGAAACTAGTAACTACTTGAAGGTTGCAGTCATGGGTCTTGGATTCGGTCAGCTGGCGAAGATTAGGGGGATAATTTACTACCATTTATCCCCTTTTGAGCAGAAGGCGTTCGGTGGGATTATTTCCAAGGGTGTCCCCAACGTTATTCGGAGAATTAGGGAGAATATATTTACAATTGCTCCACGTAAGTTTTGAAATTAAATGTGATGTTTTTACATAAAATTAATATATTAAGGTATTATTTACGCGTTAAATTCCTTAGTTTCCAGGGTAATTATTTTTATATGAGGTTTACATGCAGATCCGCTCACCTGCTATTATTCCTAGATATCTACTTGATATATATACTTGGTATACATTCGATTAAACTGTGCTATTTAACTAAAATTATTTTAAAAAAAGGTTCGGTTTTTGGTGGCGCACCTTAATAATTTAACTAGGATGACGCTAATGTGCGCCAGAAAACTGGCACCACTGAAGAGCTTCCTCCAGTTCTTCTAAATTAAAATTGAATATTGGTTTTAATTTGTTTTTAGCCTTCATCGTTTCCTACATCATCTTTACGGAGACGGAGAAGGAGCATCACCGCCTAATGAGGAAGAATCCAGCGGACTTTGAAAACGATGTTTAAATACGGGGATGGAGAAAGTCATTCAAGTCGCTGTATAAATAAATAAATAGTCTTATATTCATTGGTAGTAGTTATGGTACTAGTACAAGCCAATTAAGTTAGAATTGTGTGATGATCAATTGAAAGAACCATTCTTGATTTAAAGCTCGGATGAAAGCTTAAACTTGATTGTACTAGCAAACTGGTTTAGTGCAAGAATGATGGATGGAGTTTTTTCTCTAACGGATTGGAAATAAATATATAATTGTTCAATTTAATTTAAAAAGACAGCTTATTCCGATTTATTCCTATTCTTTTCACATTATTTTTGTATTGTTGGCTACATTTTAGGATACGTAAGAATCGTAGCATCGTTTCTAAAAAAAATCCACTTATGACGTAACACTGTAATTATGAAATATGACTCATTGTCAGAATGGATATGGTCTTATCTTGTAGTTTTCGAAAACGGTTATCCAGTGAAGCAATCAAATGGTGAGCAAATAGAAGTTTTCATTAGCTTTCGACTGTGCAGTGATGATAAGACGCAATGACCTTTAACACTACAGTACTTGCGCATTTTAATTTTTTATCGCCCTATTTTGCAAAGAGCATATATATAAATTTAGATTGTTATCAACTCATCAATGCATTAGTTACTTTACTTGCATTTTATTAAATATATATTTAACTTGTGTTATCACATTTTACGAAAAACGTTATTTTTTAAATTAGGTTTTACTTATAATTATTCGTACAAGTGCAAAATGTAAAAAATCTAGAAAATTAGGAGATTTCGTAGCCACTATTCTGGACCTCTTTTGTAAACAGCTCCTCCACATGATTGCACATCAGCATAATATCACGCAGCGCCTTCTTCAACACGTCATCCGTCGCTATTCCTGACCCAGGCTGGGTTTGAATTCGTAGGTGCATCACATGCTCCCCTGGATGAGGAATAGAGTAGCCCGCAAACTGGACTTCAGGGCTAAAAACAATTAATAAAATTATTATTTTTTAGTCCATCTGAAGCACAAATTAGCGCAAACACAACCTTATCTAAACTAGCTAGCATCATTACAAAGCATTACACTACAACAACTTACTATCTCAACAACTGATCCCGTAACATATTCCCAAGCGTATGCCCTTGATTTTTGAAGACGTAGGTCTTCACAGAGTCATCAGTGAGGCCATCCGGATATACCTGTAATTATAAAAATCACACACCACAACAAATTAGATTATCAAATCACACAATAACGATTACCTCCTAATCACTCGAACTTTCTTAACCACTCATTTTATGAGAGTCATTTATCATTTATTTAACAACTTACACTCATCAAAATTTCCTCATCATCCGAGTCATCCGGTAACTGGGACTTTTCCGTGTCCTTCTTTGCAGGATCTGCCTGGGGTGAGGTTGGGGGGTTGGCCGCTCCGGTTGACATCTTTCCACCATAAAATCCCCAACTAAAACTCTCCTTCCAAACTAACTATACTACACTATTTACTCCAATCTTTTAAATACTTTTAGTCAACACAATAATCCCAATTAAAAAAGGACTCGACGAAATCCAAAAAAAAACACGTGCAAAGCAGAACTTTTTTTATCCTTTTGCAAACAGCAAAACAAATCAAAGAAAGCCCATGCGTAGGGGAAGTATAATCCACCAAATTTGTAACATAGCTGGGGTGCAAGTACTCAGTTGTACTGTGTCAGCAACCTAACCATGTTGATTACGCCTACGTACGTATCACCTACTTAGATGAGGCAAAGACAGAACTCAAATGACAGTAGCAGCAACTCGGCTGGTTGTTCAGACTACTACAAGCACTGCCATGGTTATACTTTTCCCTAATCCCTACCTGGGCCTCACTCCACAAAGAATGAAGAAGAACCTGAACCAGACAGAGCTGATAGTTCATCCAAGACATTGAAGAAGGCGAGCTCAGACTAACTTCCGGAAATTAAATTTTTGATTGGCATTGTAAATTATAGTTAGGACTGCGGTTAAAATCGGTTGTCAGAAAGATTTATAGCAAAACAAAATCATTGTATAGTTTGTAGTTAGTAAAGTGATTAGCCAAACATCTCTGCCTCCTCGAAACCACGTCCAACGGTAAGGTGTAAGGACAAAGGAGGATATCGGCAAGAAGAGAGTTTTTTTTAGCTGGAAGGTTTTAAGAGGGTGATTAAAATTTATATGGACTAAAGAATTTGCTGATTGTCAACGTGATTAAGGTTAATATTTAAAGTTTACATGTAATTTAATAGCTCGTTTTTATATTTCAGGATCATTTTACAGTTGTCATCTGTCTGATGTCAGTTGTCAGTATTCTGGGGAACACGTTCGTGTCAGCTGACTTGTCTAAATTGTGAGTATTCACCGTTAGCCCAGTTTGAAGATTTAGTATTTTAGTTGTCATTGTTGTGAACTTTGAATTATAACGGCAAATAGATGAGTTAAACGTCCAAATTATCCTGTCAAGTAACTACTTCAATTGGACCGGTGCGGTGACATGCAACGTGAACGTAGAAATGTAGCTTACATTTTGGGAACTTTTTAGAACTCTTACAAAATCACAGAGATATTTTACTCGTCGTGGAATTTTTATTTTTATTACCTATGAATCACATGCTGTGATTCTTACTTTTAATTTTGATGTTCTATTTTGTAAGTAAAATGTTGTAATTAATCAATAAATGTATTTTCTATTTTTATCTTTAGTATAAAATCAGACATCAAGTGTAAGTAAAGGTTTCATTCAATTAACTTACAATTTGTAGACTTTTTTGTATTTAATTTAATCTTAATTTGTAATGGTTATGCATTTTTCTTTTTTTTTTTAGAAAACTATGAATTTTGTGGGAGAAGGAATGAATTTAGATGCTTCTATGGAGGAAGAGCCAATTATGGAAAGGATGGAGGATGACCTCGGTCTCGGCGGTCAACACGATACTTGTGCGCGTAGCATGCTCCACCCCACTCGGAGGTTGATTGTGAAGGAGCGCTACGTCGAACCTGAGTACCCAAGGCTTCCATCCGAGGGCAATTTAGAATGGCAGTATACAATGAGACGTACAATGCAAGAGGTCATTCCTGGGCTTTTTCTGGGTAACCGATTTTACTGTCTTAGAAAGATGTTCATTTAGTTGTAGGATAGTTAATCCTAGTTGCTAGGCCGTTGTAAGGTTGCTTTGAATGTTGTTCCATTCCTTCAGGTCCGTATGCGTCTGCAACTCGAGCAAAGCTTGAGGAAATGAAGGCTGCTGGACTAACACATATTGTGTGTGTCCGACAAAATCTCGAGAAGAATCTCATCAGACCTAATCATCCAGATCATTTTAAATATCTAGTTGTTGAGATTGCAGGTATGGGAACTATTTAAATATGCAGTGTTTGCTTTATAATTATTCAAAGTTTTTGTTTTTGATTAACAAAAAATGTTACAATATATATTCTTTCATTGTAGATACGGCGACGGAAAATATTATACCACACTTCAAATCGGTAAACGGGTTTTTAGATGAATGTCTGTCCACCGGGGGAAAGGCTCTTGTTCATGGAAATGCAGGGATTTCACGCTCCGCTGCTCTAGTCATAGCATATATCATGTCAAAGTATTTATATTATATAATAGGAATTAATATAAAAATTAAACTTTTGAAACTTTCAAATATGTAAGTATTATATAATGTTTGTTTATATAAACTGAGACTGTCATGTTCGTTACAGATATGGGGTAACTCTCAAGGAGTCATTCTCGTTTGTGCAAAGTAAGCGCTTCTGTTGCAATCCGAATGAGGGTTTTATGGCCCAATTGCGGGAGTATGAGCCGATCTATCGCGCGCTACACACGGTTCCTCTCCCCCTCCCTGGAGATTGCATCCCACGGACTTCGATGAAAAGAGGATTGGAATCTGAAGACGTAGATTCCACCACTTCGTCAGGGTCTGTGATGGATACTTCAACGGCTCCCCAACGTTTCGGTACTGATCATGCTACTATTAATCAGCCAATATCATTTTCCTCGTCTGAATCTTCCTCATCCTCATCTTCAGAATCTCTTCCTCATGTAGTTTCCGCGATTACTCATCCTCCATCATCCCTTGCCGGTCCTCCGCAGTCAACTGATTCGCCAATGTCCATGTCCTAAACCATTGTCAACTAAGCTGCACCGATTACCTGCTACCATTAAAAAAGGCTTATCGGATCTTATTAAAAGTTACTAAACGTAATCTTGCAAAATCCATATTATTTTTCAAAGTAAACACAAGGTCAGGATATTTTAATTCCTTGGAAACCTGTCTACATTTTTGTGGCATGCATTTTCCTTTTATCATAATTACCTGAGCTTCATTATCTATTTCAACTCAACAAAACCTGATTTTGGCCTTATGCTTAGAATCAAGTTTGATTGAGCTGGCAGTTTTTTTTATCGAAGATTTAGGTAAATACAAGGGAAGACCTTCCCATCACCTTAGCAGCCATTTACACCAAGAATTAAAATGTTCAGAGCTTGTATTTACTTTGAAACAATTTGGATGTTTGCAAGATTGAGTTTTGTAATTTTTTTTTGTGAATTTCAGATTATCTATTGGAAATGTATTTCTTTAGGCAACGCTTTAAAGTATCAACAGTAAGCAGATCAACTTTGGTTTTAATATAGTTTGGTACAAACCGATTTAATCGGTGTAAATGATGTTTTAATTTCACAGATACTTTGTACTACAGCACGTAATCAAGTCTCAGCCAAAACTACTCACAGTAAAAGGAAATCTTCTATGTAATCTATGTGCGTGAAAGATAATAACGAAGTATCTAAAACGGTTCGTTCCTTTTCTTTTATAAAAGGGTATAAATGATGTCTATTTATGGTACTGAAATCGTTATTTGATCATTTAGTAAGGACGAAACTCCTACAGAATACAGAGAACGTAAAATATTTTGCATGAGCATTTGACAATTCTTAATCCATTCGTTTATGGTACATATATAATATATTATATTATATAATATACGATTATAAAGATGAAGCAAAGCAAGGCCCTAATTTTGTAACGTTACAAATTGACCCTCCCGACTAATACTATTAAAAGTATTCTTGCTTCGGTATAGTACTAGTGTGAAGTGAAATGATACATTAAGGCGGAGGTTAAAAAAAAAGTCTGCATTATACTTACATACGTTTAATATGTTATTGATGTTTTTCAGTCGTACATGATTTACTACTTATACTTAAGATTCCTAGCTTAAGTTGAGAATGAGTCTGTATTAGAAATGTCGTACCCATTTATGATATTTGGTTAATTTTATTTTTTAATTGTGGAAGATGCACAACCGTCAACGCTCAATCCTGCGGAAGGCCCGCAAGATGAAGGAACGTGACGGAAGTGTTCGTCTACAGAATGAGAATGAGCTATCTGTCTACGCCCGTTTCAGTAGGCGTTTGTTATTAATATGCATCAACGTGATTGCATAATAACAAGACCGGTAAAACTAATGTATGGTAATTTAATTAGTTGAAGTTGTTTTCAATACGAACACAAATACCCTGAATTACGCTGTTATATTTCATTAAAGTTTTTACTCAGTTATATATTATTATATATTATGGTGCTATTGTAGTATTATCACTCGGATTTTTTAATTAAGCTAAGTACTAAGTTAGGTTTGCTTACTCAGTAAATATCGTCCTAAGAAATAGAAATATATATGGTTGTGTGAAAGCTATTAAAACTCGGACTCACTCATATTGATTGGGTCGAGAGTTACGAGTCCTTGGTATCAAGAAAAAGAAAACTACATGCCACATATCATTTTGATTTAATTTTTTAGTGAAAAATGAATCCCAGCTAAGCATAAATCGATAAGCATAAATGTTTGTTATGTAAGTAAACGCTCGCTTTGAGTGAGATATCTCAGTTTTTTGTGTTTGTGTCGTACATATTTCAGCTTTAACTCATTCCTTCCTCCTGTAGTATTTATTATAGAATTTAAAACCACTTAATTATCATTGTCATTCTGATGATAACCTATAATAAAAATCTGTATATCCAGACGTTATGACTTGTTTTATTTTATGGTGCATCATGCATGTCTTTTCCTGAATTCATGAAATGATGCAAGTAATCAAAACAGTCTCAAAACAGTCATTTTACCTAGCCTAGTATGATATGCGATGGTTAGACATTAAAATACTCCATGAAATTAATGAGACCTTCATTGAAAAGGCATAATAAATGTATGCTCTTACGAATACTATACATGACTTGACTACGACAGTTATTAACTAGTTTGGATTAGAATGCTATCAAATAATGAATATGTATGTGCAGACTGCCAAATACAAATATTAAGGCATTTTAAAACAACAAATCACAGAAGAATTTAAAAATTTATAGCAATGCAGTTGTTTTTATTAGATCCGACAAAAATTGGTATCGAAATTAAGAATACATACTTTAGGAATAAAGTTACTCGGTGTCGGCAACAACTGTAGTCTTTTCAGAAACGTACAACCCATCCAAGAACTTACGGATGTCCTTATTCTTCACAGTCGTACTTTGCTGGATGAGGGCAGCTGAAAAAATACAAAGTAATCATTGTCATACAATACTGATAAAATGATTTCGAACTTCATAGTATGTAAATACTAGTCAGCAAACTAATTACGCTTACCAGATCTAGATACTGCTTCAAGTGAGTTCCCTTCAATGATTAACTCATCCTTCTGCTTAGTACTGTTGGTCACAGTAACGCCTTTCGACATTTTAACTTGGCGTATGTATTTTTCCCCAAGGAAGTTGCGAACCTGTAAATAACGGTAAAGCAAAATATGATGAGATTAGAAAATAATTATCTAAAAAACAAAAAAATCTAAAATTTTTAAAAATCTAAAATTTTAATTCAGTTCATATTAATCTTTGGGTCAACTTCTTACCTCTACTAAGCTGTTACTCTGGGTAGTGACACAATTGATGGGGAAATGAGCGTACACACTCCTCATTTTGTATTGGAATCCCTGTAAAATTCCAAAAAAAAAGATTAGCTTCCGAACATTGTCGTCAATTAACTGCTGCATAATTTAATCAATTTAAAAAGCTTGAAGCTCATTGATTTATTTATTTAAGCTCGAAAAGTACCTTTGTAACACCCTTGATCATGTTCTCAATGTGACTGCAAACGGTCCTCACAGCAGCAATCTCCTTCTTGCTCCCGAACCACTTCTCCACCTTCACAGTCCTTGGGTCCACGATGTTGATGTCAATGGCCATATGACGAAATGCACGACGGAGGACCCCACGAGGTCCACGGACGATCACACGACGGCTCCTGGAGTTAACCGTAACCCCTTCCGGGACCTTCACGGTCTGATTAACTACGATTTGCTTCATTTTAAACTGGACTTTAAACCACCTTTAAAACCAGAGTAAAGAACACCAGAAATAAATATTAATTCACAATTAAATCCAAACCAATCCAATTTCTCCCATCAAAAAAAAAATAAACACACAACCACAACCCCATCCCAACATGCAACAATCCCGCTAGCTTGAACTCAGTCAATCAAAAAAAAAATCCCTTCCTTCTCAATTAAAATTATTATTATTATACCCCCGAATTAACACCACAATTATTTCATTTAACTGTGCAATTAACCTTATTTTTAACTCACCTGAATGTTCCTAACTAATTGAAAAAGTTTGAAAAAGAAAGACGGAAAGTTTTCCTCACGCCAACCAACCTCCTATCTACCTTCTATAACCAGCGAGAGAAGAAGTGAACAGGCCGAAGCTTTTCTCACACTGACATGCCTGCATGCCCGAAATATTGAATTTCGGCAGACACGCCGCGAGCCCCTGATCAAGTAGTTGAGTTAAATTTGTGCAGGTGGCTCCTCAATACACTAACGTGAAGCTAAAGGGATGTGATGATGGGAGTGAGTGAGGAGCCACGCTCTACCCTTTTCTCACGCACAACAAAGCCCATGCATGACTATGTGCAATGCATGCAGCGCAGCAAGCATAGCATAGCTTACGCTGAAGTATCACTGCGGTGATGAGGCAGAGGATAATGCTTTGTAGAAACAATCACATTTAGTTTGTTTCACGATGCCCCATCACAATCGCGCCAAACCCACTTCCTCCTTTTAGATTCATTCACCTATCTGCATTTGCCAGCTATTGTGATGATTTCATGTGCTCATTTCATTACTTGGTCTGGTTGACTGCGGCAAAAAAAAAAAAAAGGTTTTTCTAGTGACCTCTTGGAGGTCCTCATTTCTACGATCCTTAACTAATTCCAAAGTGTAGTAGTAGTGCCTGGATCTTAACTAGAGTTTTTAACTAGATAAGCGAGAAACCGCTTGTCAATTGTTGTAAAAAAATTTAAATATTGATAGTGGTTCGTTGGTTGTAAGCTTGTTTAGAACCTCGGGAGGACGTTGCCTTGGAAACAGAAACTAATCTACACTGATCTTATTATCACTGGTTGATGTGTTGAGTCATATTTTTAAACAGGATGTTGATGATACTGTAAGATTGAAGGTAATGGAGCTAAACTCTTTAAAAAATTGATTAGTGTTTCTTTGTATATTTTAATTATGCATTTAATGTTAACCAACCATATTTGATGTATATATTTTTCTCTATTGCAGGTGTATACTGTCATAGTTGCCTGGTGTACCAAAGCAGGTCACTTTGGAGTGAGGCGATACCGAGAAGCTGTTTGTTAACTCAATAAAATTCTGACGCTCAACGCCAATCAACTGTCAACAATGATGAACTTGCTTCGAAACATTGTGTATCGCATCTTCTATGGGCTTGTTGGCGCGGTCGGGGTTGTTGGCAATATGACCTTGAGGGCAATGGAAGTGCTTGGGGAGTCATGGTACAGGTTCGGGAAGTGGATTTTACGGCGCACCACTCGACTATGTCAGTTACAACGCATAATTTATGGAGAACTCCCTGGATACAGGAGGATCTGGTTTGTCGGTATGTATATATAAATTGGTCATGTCTGATGAAATGGATCAATGGATGGGATATTTAGAACATTATTGTAATAATACATTTTTTATCTTGTTTTTTACCAGAGGAATCCTTGCTAAAATCCCAAACTGAAACTATTAAAAAGGCATTGGAGACATTGCGGAAGAAGGTGGAAAGGGGCAGTTTTGATATCAGGAGTCTCCGTAGAAATGACGTTAGTAGTGAGGCCTTTTCTATTGCAAAAACTAAAGGAATAAACATCAAACTACATACTGGGTAAGGGGACGTTAGCTTTGATAACTTGATTGAATTAACATTTATTGTAGGCATAAGTATTCCGTGAATGCGCATAATAACCTGTTTAGTTAAACTAATCTCGCTAATTTCCTTTTATTGCAGGTTTGTTCCTAGTTTGGCTGTATGTTTGGAGATAATGTTCTCATACCATGATTTATGCCATAAAATAATGGCAATCCGATCTATTGCTTATGATACTGCTAATCGGAGTCATGAAATTAAGGTATGGGGTATATATACCGTTGATATGAATTGTTATTACTTACTCATACTTACTATAACATTTATTTTACGTAAATTACAAGCGCAGTAAAAATGATTTGGCTGTTTATTATTGTAGCTTTTGGAAATTTGGGAAAACTTCATGACTCCTGAGACGCTAACAGCAAGGAAGAGTCGTCAGTGGCAGTATTTAGGGTTTCAAGGAAATGACCCTGCAACCGATTTTAGAGCTACTGGAGAACTTGGCCTTAATTTTATATCGTACGTGGCAAAGCTAATTGGAATGAGTATAAAGTGCAATCTTTTAACTCCTTTGATGACTTGTTTTATCATATATTTTTTTACCTTAAAGGTACTTCAGCCGAATTTATCAAGAAAGGGCGAAGCAGGTACTTGGAGTGAGCAACCATCCGTCCTTTTCCTTTCCCTTGGCTATATTAATGATCCAGATAATTGATACGTGCTATCGTCTGTTCAACAATGGAGACGCTAAAACCCACTTCTACAACCGTCACACGGCAGTTTTATCCATTGATGAGGAGAAAGTCGGACTCGCTCGCAGGCCTGACGGATTGGTTGACATATTCTATGACTTTGGGAGCGTCCTTTTAGTGGAGTTTAGCCGGTTCTGGATTGCTAGGAAGCCGAGAAACATCATGGCGTTCCCTCCAATTTACAAGGAGTTTGTGGAGGAGATTAAAGAAAAGTTGAAAGATGAGAATTGTGTGTTTTTAATGGATATTCAAAACATATAGTCCTTGATCTGAATGCACACCGTCGTATCTGCTCACTCCAACGCACAATTGTACATTAATCTTTACAAAATCTTTTAGTGGCAGTTATTCCAGATCTGTTTTGATTCGTTGATAGCGTTGTAATTTACCAGTATTGAGATCATCTTGTCAGCTTTCATCGATCATGGTCATTCGGGTTAGTCATTTTTCTAGAAAAGTGTTTCTGGGAACCTTGATCTTTGATCGTTTTTTCATTACGTATTTGTAATCGGTGATATCATATTTGCCGAAAATAGTCAATCTTGCAACTCTTTTAAAGTTTATACGTTTTTAAGTTATTTTATCATGGATAGACTGATGATGATATATACCATGCTTCTTGTTGTTTACATGTTTATCATGCTCCATATTTTATTATACCGATATAGCGTCTTTTTAACTACTATTTTTAATGGTTATTTTACTTGCATGCAACACAAAAACGTAGGATACATTTTCTATCAAACATTAGCCAACGATGTATAAAATTTATTTATATTCAACAAAAGTTAATAAAATTATGTAATTGTTGCATTCGACGCTTAGATAAATACATGAAGTTTTGTACATGTTGATGTGATTAGTCTCTCGCTCACCCCACCCGCCTACAACTACTGCTATAATGTTATAATCAGTTTGTAAACAGGAAGCTATACAGTTTCAGAGTGACAAGATGGACAGAGGTCAATGTCAAATCCTCGCCCTCGTTCCACTGTTTTTATCTGCACGCTTTGGTAATATTGGTCACAAGATCAATTCAATTTCATGATTTTAGTATAGATCCTTATGATTTCATCATCCATCCAACATTTATCATATAAACCATCATATACCATTACATAAACGAGTTGTAGGTATAGACGATTCCATTAGCAAGCTAATAAAATTATAAGTGACGCCCAGCTATGAACACTGAAATTCATGGATGGATGGAGGTAGTAAGATATGATATCACAACAATTTCTTTCCATCTTTCCAAATTTACTTAATTAAGTACTAAGATAAAACACATGGCATGGAATAAAACCTGCAAAGAAGTACACATTTGTTGCGCACATGTTGTAAATCATCGCATATCGTAATTAGTAATCGCCTTACTAACAGTCTTGTGTTCGTAGCTTCGTCTTCGTTTCTTACATTCTAAGCTAATTGTACCTTTTCTTGTAAGTGTGGGCATATAAGAAAGAACCAATAGTTTTTTCCCCCATTTCATTCTAATAGCAAGCAGCAAGAACAACGCCGAGTTTTGTTTCTCATATTTCATACCTCCATTCTTGAAGCGAGGGATCCCACACCCGCCGTGCTAAAATTGCATTATATAGGTAATTAACATTTTAATTCCTCATTCATAGATAATAAAAAATTCTTGTGATATCCCATTAAGTAGATTTAGCAATACTCAACTGCATCTAATCTGCATCATCCCCATCCCGTTGCCGTTATTATGCCATCAATATTCATGAAAAACAAACAAGGAGAATCATCTCATTCTTTTCGGAACGCTGTTTCAGTGCTTGTATATTTATTTATTGCAGAGTTAATGTTTTTAGCATAATCTGTGTGTGTGTACCAACTTTTCTGTTTTTTAGAGGGATTAAAGAAGGCAAGTCAGTCTTAAGATATTTCTTGTAAAAACATATATTAAGCGCATTTGCATCATCATTTTTAGAGTAACAGAGTATCCGAGTGTAGGATGGGAATTATTAGGCTGTAAAACTATTTTTAGTCATTTTTTACTCAATTTACATTTTACAAGCACACAGTTTCTATGAACCATGTCCGTGTGGGGATGATAGTAGATGGATAAATCCTCCCACGTATTCTTTTCCACGGTTTTTTCTACAAAATTTTTTTCTTAGGGGCTGACAGAAGGAGTTCATTTTGACTGTCCTCATTTGTCTGTTTTAAAGAAAATATATAATTTTCGGGTGCGCGTCCCGTTCCATATGAAAAACCAAATGTGTTCTTTCTTTCCATTTTTTTACTCCTGCACAGAATTTTTACTTTCATAGAAAATCAGATCTAATATAGGTATACATGCATCAAGTACGGCTTAGTCTATAGATGATGCTTGTTTGACAATAACTTTTACTTTCCGTTCCGAAATCTAATAGGTTTCATGTGTGATGAGGGAATCGTATCTTGAATCTGTTTCTGTTCACAGTTCAGGTTGTCAATAATCCCTTTCAGCTTCAGCAGGAAAACATCATAAAATCTCGTTGATACCAGATCCAGAGATACGAGGAGTGGAAGGAAGGGGAAGGAAAATTTTCAGGAGGCATGCAAGGCAAGCGTCTTTTTTCACTGTTTATTTGTGTAGATTTCAGACTGCATGAAACTGACTCGGAAGAAATTTCTGTTGCGCTTCTTGTAAAGTAACCTTTTTTTCAGTTTTGTTGGAGACTACCATCCGTGCGATTTAAATTGTCATAAACCGTTTTAAGGTTAAACCAATTATTAATTACAAGTTATCGAGTGTTGCTAAGAAAAAAGAAGACGCTAATTGAGTTGTATGAAAATAGTTACAGATTGTGATTTCAATATCTGAAGTATTCACTTTCCATGCAAATATCGGCCAGCCACACCCAAAAAGAATTTTAGAAAGATTCGGCTTTACTGAACGGTGGTAATAAGGACGGTGCAGGAGATCAACTTGGAAAAAGATGTTGAATCCGTGTTGCTGCCTAAGTCCCCGTATTGGGGCATTTATATTTGCCATCTTGGATTTGGTATGAAATTTAATCATATATAGTCAATTACTCAAGTAATATAAATTGCTAATACGGACTTTGTTTTAAAAAAATGACTACGATTTAAGTTAAAATGATAACATGACATGACAGCTTTACTAAAAAAAAAGTACTTATCGTAATGTAATAAATGTACGCTGGACTCGATCTACGTCTATTGATGAAAGTGTGTGGCATTGCAGTGTCTTGCGGTACCGTACACGTGGGCTGTCATTAACAACATATTCAATTCTGGGCTACATGCAGGTAATTTAAAAATAAATTGCTCCTCATAGCCTGTTTTAGCTATGTAATTGTAAAAAATTGTCAATTGCAAAAATAATTGTCTGAATTTATAAATTTAATGAGATTATTTTTTCCCGCTGTTATGATAATGGATTTTATGATTTCTTCTAGACATGTTGGGCGAGATAATATTTTGTGCACTGCTCCTTACCATGGCAGTGCTACTGCTTCTTGGGGCATGGAAGGTTATTCCATTTTCAGATTTTTTGCATTTATATTCGGACTGCTCACAATCAATATAGATAAATTATAATTATGTGCTATATGATCGCTGAATGCATTAGTAAATCTGGACTTTTAACGTGCTCATTTCAGAATTCTGCAGACAAAATACGACTCTGGCTGATCCTCTGGATTGTGTTAATCATAATCGCGTTGGCCTTCCAAATCTTCAATATTTACAGTCACCATGACGCTCTCGGGCCAAGGAGAACCTCATCTTTGGGAGGGTTGCTGCTGTTCTTTTATCAGATCTGGGTGGTATATGCCTACCTTGTAGAGCTTCGAAATGGACCCGGTGGACTCACATACTGTCCAACTCAGATCACTGTTTAAAGTAGAACAGGAATCGTTTTGCCAATCAAATCTCATAGGTTGGAAAATTGTTAAGGGCCAATAAATGTTAAGCTAAACTCCGTGTTAATATTATCTTAATTTTCTTCTTCCGCTTATACTGAGTGTTAATAGTAAAAAAAAGCCCGGTGAATTAAAAATTGAGATTTACTGTACTGATTCTCAGTGCGTCTAATTGTTAAGAATATCATCGTATATGAATTGTTACGGCTTTTTCAAAGAAGCAAAAAATAATAATGTATTTGTATATCAGGAAAGGGGGAGGGTAATTTTTATTATGCATTTGTAGTAATGTTGGGAGCTTTTGTATGATTTATGTTCGATCAAATTATAATCAAATCATTTTACATTTTGTCAAAAAAAAACATAAACTGAGTTAATATTTGTTCAAAAAGTTTAAAAAAATGCCATTTACTAATAAAAAAAATTCTCATAAGATGAAATAAAATTATGAATGATTATATATTGAAGTTTTTAGTTTTTTCCGAGATGACCCATGCCTGCATACCCAATAAAATACGCAAACCCATGCAAGTACTTCCATCTTTGTCTTTTGGGGCATTATGAGAGATCACAAAAAACGCATATATAAAGATTGCGAATCTTTCAACTGCAATATTTAAGTATAATGCATAATACTACATGCTATTAAAAAGTTGAAAACACGACTTTTCAAAAACTTTTATTTGACAGCGTCTCTTTTTGGAAGTCATTGTTTCCCGAACAGTACTTTATTTAATAATGCACATCCCATTTGCAGAGCCTACCTAGACTGCAACAATAATTTAATTATGTATTTCAGTGAACTATGTTAACTTCAAATAAATTAAGTTATGTATAAATAAACCTCCAAAACCCTTTTTGATATTTTGGTCTATCATTTTGATATGAAGGAAAGATTTTCATAGCTATCCCCAGATACATAAGTAATTGTCTTCCCCTAATACTTTTCATACGATGATTTTTTAAATAAATTAAAATGATCAAATACACCATGATGAAACAAACCCGACAATTTGCTTGCCAGGTAGGACTTGGTAAGTATTTAATATTCTCGTCGTTGTTCAGTAACTCATTCTGAGTTAAGTTTTCTAATTTCAAAAGTTCCAAAAAATTGGACTAGGTGTAAATAATCCATGTAATATCGATATAGAAATATCTTTGATTGGATCTGTAAAAGAGTGACTATATATATATACTGGTTAGGTAGACTATTTTTATATGTAACTTCCTTTCTACCTGTTCCAAGCAATGTAATCCAGATCCCAAAAGTTGTGAAGGACATTAATTGATTTGACCTGGCTGTTCATTGATTTTATTGATACATATACATAATCCTTGATTTTGGGAGACGGTTCATTCTGACCAACTTTAAATTCTTTAACATGCAAATGGGTAATGATTAATGATGATCGAACTTTAGTGTGCGATAATATGTCGTGATGCGTATTCAAAACACTTTAGTATTGATTTCCTACTAAAGAATGCAAGTTTATCGGCTGCACGTAATTTTCAATTCGTGCCGTTTTCTCTCATGGCGAGCATCACATATAGTTCATATTTGATTTTACGTCGCATTGTCGGTTTACATTTCACTCCAATTCCAAACTTTTATGAACGGTTTATCCTTATTTTATTTTTTAAATTCGCCAGAACATGCAAGACGTACATACATGAATGCTAGTAAATATCCAATAGATCTATAGTCCGTTCGGTGTTTGCTTTTAAAAAATGCTAACAATTTGGATTTATCGTATCATTGTATAATAGGTATATAGTAGGTATATAGTAGGTACATAGTATGTTCATGACCTCACTTTGTCAGCTAAAAAGTTTCTGATAAATCATAAAATCCTTACCATTTTCCACTCATACTTCCCTTTAAACTCTCGTTCCAAGAAAAGCTGTATTGTGTTTGTATGTATGCTTGCATAAGCTGTTTTTTTTTCAAACAATAGCCTATAACACTCTAATGAGTCAGCTAATTAACTAGAATGCCGGTTCGGACAGAGTAAAGTTTGCTTTCTTGCTTGAGTTGTACTTTTTATGATCAAAATGGCAACTCAAGTCACGTTTATGTTTCATTAAGATTTGCATGGGAAAGAAATAAACCGTTTTTCATACTTATGCCTGTCTGAAAGTTACCAGTTAAAGTTAGCTGTATATGTTCACTAGTTCAGTTCAGTAGTGTTGTATGATTGTTCTTAATTAGTTGATTGGGTTCTTCACATATTTGTTTTGGCAACGGTGTGTGAAGTATTTATACAGATCAGAGAAATACTACTTGTGTACATATAACTATAGACAAAGATATTGACAGTTCCTGTCTGTCAAAACTATTTTAGCTTGAAGGACGACTTGTGACATTGTTCTCCAAGTTACGATTTTGATCTTGTAAGCAGAGGTAAGATAGAAAGGACATCGTAATTGTCCTACTGCGGACAATGGCAAAAAGATGGATTGTGTAGTGAATGACCTCCAACTTATTTCTGCAGGTGGTGAAAGTTAGACAAGAAAGGTGACGCGGTATTCTGCTAAGAGTTAGAACAGGTTGAGTGATCAATTGAAAGAGACATAGACCTATTATTAGCTTATTAGACCTTTAAACCCTTCAGTGGCTACTGGAGTTTTGAAGTAGATAGTGCTCTCGCTCTGCAAGGCAATCGTAGATTTCTTAGTCCTGCTTTTTAATCTTTTCGATCTATGAATTATATGTTCCGTTGTGTTAAATGGTTGTCGATAGTCTGTTATACGGATATCAGAGCATAATTATTTCCATTTTGGATACCATTAAATCGGCAGCATGGAAAACTCGTAAGAAATTCTTTAAAAATTTGGTGGATAATATTAGTAAATTAATAATAAGCGTTCTGCAATCTTGCAATATGTTCACCTTCACATTCCCATTTGTCATTTATTGGTATTCATACAGCTTCGATAATCCGGGATACGAAAAGAGTCCACCCAATTCAAGGCATTCTATTGAAAGACAGTCAAGTGCCGGCAGTGCGAATGTGGAAAAGGAGGTAACTCCTGTTTTACAGGAGCTGATTGAAGGTAGGAAAGCCAGTCTTCCCTTGTCTGTTAACGGAGATATTGAGGCAAACGCAAAGAATGGGAACGATAGCCTCATCGCCTTAAACCCGGGTATGGTTACCCCTGCTGCGATAGCCGTTAGAAACGGTTATAAAAGTTATCAGAAGGGGGTCCCAGTTCTTAATGACTTTAACATGACAGTTCCCGTTGGAACCATGTAAGCTCATATCATCTTTAGAGAACATATTTACAATTTTTGGGGTGTTTTGATATTTTCATGGGAGTCCAGTTAACGGATGATTATGTTGTTTTTCAAACAGATACAGTTTGTTAGGTAGCAGTGGCTGTGGCAAAACAACAATGTTAAGTTGCTGTGTGGGATTAAGGACCCTTGACAAAGGGGACATATTCGTTTTTGGTCATAAACCAGGAACTAAGGAGAGTGGAGTACCGGGAGGGAGAATTGGCTATATGTCGCAGGTTTGTTTGCTTCCGGAAGATATTAAAACTATCGATAGCAAATGTGTTTTGTTTTACGATTGGTATTTTTATGATCCCATCATCTGTCGTTATTGTTGCAGGAGCTGTCCCTTTACAATGAATTGACAATTCAGGAAGCGCTAAACTTTTACGGTCGCATTTACGGGATGAGCAGAACGGAAATGCAGGAAAGCAGTGCATTTCTTATTGATTTTTTGGATTTACCCATTGCAACCCGACGAGTTGGCTCATTAAGGTTAATACTACTACCGTTGATCGTAAACAGAACCATAAAATATTTTCAAGGATATACATATGATCATAAATTCCTGATTTTTTTACTAGTGGAGGACAAAAGCGGAGAGTCTCAATTTCCATCGCACTTGTGAGTATTTATTTGGCTTATAATTTTGTTTAATTGATAAATAAATAGGCTTTTCCATTGTAACATGTCCTTCATTTCACAATTTACAAATTTAGTACATATGCATATGTAGGTGCTTAAAACACGTTTTGTTTAATTCCTAGCTTCATCGTCCAGAGCTCCTGATTTTAGATGAGCCGGTAAATTGAATCCTAAATTAACATTTTTGAAGTCGCATCTAAACATTTGCTATATTGTTGATTGCTATGGTTAAAGATTGCACAAAGTTTCTTTTTCTTTGTTTTTGAAAAATCATGCACTGGAAGACGGTTGGGGTGGACCCGCTTCTCCGGGAAAGGTAAGAATATATTCTAACTAATTCCTAAGCCGTGATTTTACTTATTTGTGTTGCTGCAATTGCTATTATCTTCCTAATATTTAATTCTATAAAATGCATTTTCTCTAGCATTTGGGGTCATCTGGTCAAATTAGTGGAAAGCGAAAGAACAACGGTCATTATCACCACGCATTATATTGAAGAAGCTAGACAGTCCAACGTGGTAAGTAAAGTAAACCAGGCAGGCATTCGACCTTGCATGTTTTTGTTGTGTAGTGAAAGAATGGATCAATCGGTCATTTATATATGCTTGAACTACACTTTACAGATTGGCATAATGCGAAATGGCCGTTTACTAGCAGAAAATTCACCAGACGCTCTCATTAAGGAATTTAAGGTGGATCTTCTGGAAGACATTGTGCTTACCCTATGTCGGATGGATCGAGAGGAAAAAAAGAAGAGAAAAAAGAGCAATGAACAAATGGGAGGAAAAAGTTTGGAGTGGTCTATAAGTACCTTCACGAAAAGAAAGATTGCGAGCGACAGAGCCGTAGATGACAACACTGTGGTAGGCATCCGGTATGAATCTTCTAGAGAGAACACTAACGGCTTAGCTCAGAATGTACCCAAAGCTGAGGAGTCTCCCAATGACAAACGGACACTCCAGCCTAACCTCCAGAAAGTGCCCTCTCTAATAGTTCCCCCACTCAAAGGAGTTGAGGGGGAAGAAGCAATTCATAAAAATGGTAACGGGGTCCTCGGTGGACTCCGGTTCTCTCAGGCATTCCACATGCCGGAAAGCAATCCATTGTACCATTCCACCCCAATGAGAAGGCTTACGGCTTTACTTGGCAAGAACTTTATAATTTTAATCAGGAGTATTGGGTACGTCTTTATGAGAAATTTTCCAATTTCTGTCGGAAAAATACCAGTAATATGCATTGAATGAAACGGTAATTTGTGGTAGTACTTTATAATTGACTGTATTTTTTAGGTTTCTCTTATTCACATTCTTCGTTCCAGCTTTGCAAATCATTCTGATTTGCTTGACTATCGGATCCGATCCGAAAGGCTTACTACTTGGTGTAGTAAACCCTGAACCTTGTGACTTTGAAAGTTCAAATTGGAGAAACATTTCATGGACCTGTCCAATAACCAAGTTTAGATCCGAAAACGAAACTGACAAGGATACTTCTTTAAGTTGCTTCTACTTGGCCATGCTACCTGAGGAATCATTTATTTTGGTAATTAATTAACTATAAAGTACTAGCAAATTGAGTACGGATTACTAAATGAGCCAATCAGTGGGTATCCGGAACTGACAATTATTTATGATGAACCTTAATTTCAAAAAAAATAGGAACGAGAAGATTCGGAGCAGACAGCCTTGAAACGGATTCAACAAGGGTATACATATGGCTTTATTCAATTTCCAAGGGATTATACAGAAAATGTTAAATGTAGATTTGGAGGTTACTTTATCGGCTGCGATAAGACGATGGAGGAAATATATGCTGGTTCCAATATTCTTCTCGAGCTGGATCTGTCAAGTGAGGGGACAATTATTATCTATTTATCTCTGCATGCTAATCCTTAATCGTATTTCCTTTTCCTTAGTTATGTCAACTTTTTCTAATCCAATCCAGACAAACAGATTGGTCAAACTATGAAACGGATCTTTGCGGAGACCTATGCTGCTACGATGGATCGACTTAAAATGAACTGTAAATCCAAATTAAATGAAACTGGGAATATTGATAATGAGGAAGCAGATGAAACATCGAAGATGGGAGGAGAAATTCCTTACACAGTAAATCCATCCAAGATATTTTTTTTACTGAAAAAAATGTTGAAGTTGCATTTCATTGTTAATCGATGACGTTTCGCTTGAAATTTTTAGTTCAAGAAACCGGTGTATGGAAAGGATGACACGAGTTTCAGAGAGTTTCTTGCACCAAGTATACTTCTGGGGTACTGTTGCTAAATTAATTATGAAGGTCATTCATTTTTAGCATCGGAGATTTCTATGAAGTTTTTACAACTTGTTTGTATATCAGGTTACTATTCTTCTTCCCATTGTGCTCGAGTGGAGTGTCGTACATCAGTGAGAGGAAAACTGGAACATTGGATCGAGCGATAGTGGCTGGAGTTGGGACAACAGAACTGATGGGAGCCTTTCTCATATCCCAGGTTGGGATCCTTTTGGGCCAGGCTGGCTTTGCGTTTCTCATATTGACCCAGGTGTTCCATATTGAAATACTTGGCAGTGTCTCCCTGGCCCTTTGTCTTACAATTTTGGTAGGGATAAGTGGAATGTCCGCTGGTTTCCTGTTGGCTATGTTCTGTACGGAAGAGGTCCAAGCCGTCTTGCTTGCCATTGGAACATTTTTCCCAAACATATTGTTGGCAGGTTTGTAAAAACAGTCTACTAGCAAAACACATTTTATTAAATGGTGAGATATGACAAACGAACTAATTTTTTTTTAAATCGTTTTAGGGATGGTATGGCCACTTGAAGGTATGTCCATTTAAAATTATCCATACTCAGATTTTTTTTAAATTATTACTCACTTTTGTTTTTTTTAATTCCCGTTTTTAGGTATGGTGAAAGGGCTCCAATACATATCTTACTTGCTTCCATGCACTTTGGCATGCGAGTCCATGAGATCCATCATTAGTCGCGGGTGGACATTGACACACCGAACCGTTTGGCCTGGATTCCTATCCACTTTCGCTTGGATAGTCTTGTATTGGGTGTTGGCTGTCATCGTTCATAGAAGAAGAAATAAAGTTTAGCGTGTATATGCACAATATTTAAGCACAAACCCAAACTTTTCGGAGTAGTTATTATGTATTTATCATTGGGCAAATTGACAACAAAAATAATAATATTTCCACACTTTCAGAGCTTGTTTTTGCATGTTGATGAAGTAACGAAGTAAGACGACGTTCCAGAACAGATACACTTCAACAGTGCTATGCTTTAAAATTATTGGTATTTTTTAGAATGGTTTAGTAACTGCAAAATTTGGATTTAGATGTCACGTTGTGAAGAAGATTAACGAAATAAAATATGAAATATATTAATTTAGTCTCATGTCATAAGATAATACGCCAGTAGTGCCTATCATTTTATTATTAAAACACATTCGTAATGGCAGTACATCATAGAATTATTTACTTGAAAGCCTCGTGCGGGTTCAACAACTATCTTCACAAATGTACACTTTCAAAAATTCAGTTGTTTTCAGGTGCCTGATCAGAATAATTTGCACATTTTTAATACCTTCAATTTCTCCAGGGCTTTAATTTATCTGGTTTAGTTTCACAGTGCCCCACAGTATAATATTTGATCTGACGGATACGGATTACTTCTGCATTTTAATTTAATTTAATATCAAGATGTATGCATTGCATACCATATGCAAACAGCTATATAAAAATCAATAGTTTTTATTCATTTTGAAGAACTTTTGAAAGTTTTGAAAGAAATCCAGATGGATTATGCTGTTGATTAACGGATTCCCATGTCTCCACGTAATTTACCTATTAATTTTGCAAAAAGAAATCGTCCCCGGCTGGGAAACGAGCCCAAGATTACATAGACATGTCATGATGCAGTTTTTAATTAATTCTGTGTTGAAAATTCTACAAAAAAATGCAAAAGTAAATGCTCCCCGGCCGGGAATTGAACCCGGGTCTCCCGCGTGACAGGCGGGGATACTTACCACTATACTACCGAGGACTGCTTGGGTAAAAACCGGGCCTCAGCGTTACATCATTCGCTTCCAATAACTGCTAGCATAACCACAGTGTGCTGATTGTTCATTTACATTCCAGATTTAGCCAACTGTACTGTACGCACGTAAGCAAAGTTACAAACGTCAATTCTAATATTCTTACCGGGATTTTCTTTAGTTATTCAATTTAGTATCTTAAAGGGATAATTCCGACAACTCAAGGATTTAATTAATCTCGAACTCGGGGATAGAACAGCGCATGCATAATTCAAATAATGACCACATGATATCATCTAGATCAACTTTCAGTTTTTAACGTGGTCAAAAATGAGTCAGAAATTTTTTGAGAATGAATAAAAAAAAGAGCACACGCCCGGCTTGTGCTCTTTTTCAGCCAACCTACACGATGCTTTTGAATGGAATCCACTGGCAACTGGTATAAGTGACATATATTATTGTTCGATATTTAAAACTTACAATAAAATGCATCATAGTTAAAGTTGAGTTCATATAATGAAGACCTGCTCAATTGCGTCCTTCAATGGGGCTTGTCATAAGCTTCCACGTGAACCCAATTGCAGTTGTCGATGAGATGTTGATATGTGAGTGATCTATGATTTATATGCCACGACCAAAGCACGCACGCACACCTTCACCTTCACTAAATTACTACATTGTTATAACACTTGTTATCATAGTTTTCTACATATCACCATCCGCACTTCACCTCCACCCTGTTGCTCTATCGCGGCTACGCTGCTAGTTATCATAATTATTGGTGAAGCGTAGCTGTTGTGGATTCCCAACTATGCAAACAAAAAACATCAAATTCATTGTCATTTTTGTGCCAAAAACATTTTATTATTGATGACTGATGAGGCTTTGTCGGCGCGCATTCTGCGTCGTTTTTAGCAAAAATGTCACTTACAATCAAAGTTACACCATAGTTAGTTCCATTTTAACAGTTAGGCTCCCTTGTCGACTGCCTATAAGAAAGTAATAAAATATATTAGCTACCTACATGAAACATATTAAAGCTATCGATTTCTTGGCAATAAAAATAAATGCATTGTACTATTTTAGTCTTGTTGAGAGAGAAACATGAATGGATTCGTTAACATAAATGCTAAAGAGATGCATAACCTCTTTTTTTTAGTAATTCTTAGTCCATAACTTATAGGAATAATCAGTCGCATATATTATTGGTATTTATAGTTATTATTATTAACCTGGCTAAACAGGTTATCCAATATATATACGGAAGAGTAAAGACCTGCATTTAAAAAAGTGAACGTGGTTATGAATTTTATTAATATAGCCACAAATTATTTCGGCTATTAATCGTTTTACCAAGTTTGTCTGTCTACATGCAACTGGAAAAAAATAGAATGCTGAAATTACTCGCACTATTCTAAATAAATAAATCAATAAATTCTAAGTAAGTACCCAAAAAGCAATGCTCGGATAGGTGATAGGATGACAGAACAAGAAGTGAAAATTCAAATTATGGCATTATTTAAAGCAGTAGATATTTCCAAACAAAGAAGAAATCATTGCCTATTCCACTACGACTGACTGCGAGCCTTGATAAGACCTGAGGCCCGGTTTTTACTACCTCTCTACCAAGAGTCCTCGGTAGTATAGTGGTAAGAATCCCCGCCTGTCGCGCGGGAGACCCGGGTTCAATTCCCGGCCGGGGAGCATTAATTTTTGCAATTTTTTGCAGAATTTTCAACACAGAATTAATTAAAACACAGGGTTCAATTTTCGGCTAGGGAGCATTTTTTTCGCAAATGAAAATAAGTTTTTACTGCCCTTAACTGTACTATTGTTAATTGTAGGTCATTCATTAAGTATTCCACTATCGTTTGCTTGTAACCTTCTGCATTCTGCCATGTGCATATGATTAGTTACAAGCAATTCATTTTATTTATCTTTTTACAATAATAAATGGTCATTTTGCTGCTGATTGTTTCCATTTACACTACCTATTATTGAGTGTATGTTTTATGTAATAAGGCAACTAGAATGAAGTGATCAGCCTGAAAGTTAATTAACGTGCTACCATGAAAAATTAGGATTCTGAATGTTGACTTTTTTATAGTTAGATGCTGATGATATGAAAGGTAAACCATATTGCATGTAGGTACTTCAGCCAAACTGTTCTATTGGAATTAACGAGACGATAGAGGTGATGATGATCTATGTAATTATGATGATGATGATGAGTAGGCATCCACGTATGTTTTTATGGTGGCAATGAAAACATTATCATGTCATCGGCATCATGAGCATCATCATTCGAGTCATCATCAAAGTATATTTTTAATTAAACAGTCTGACTCTGACACAGTCGCATCATAACTATACAACAGACACTTCTGAAATTATGTCTGTCCGTTTCTCTGAACTTGTCCTTACATGGAAATTGCCGTTAATAGATAGGAATTTCCATTTTGATCTAATCCCAGTCCTTCTCGTCAGTTAAATTGTCCTTTCTTACTTACCGTTTACTATTATTTCAAATACATCTTGTAATTAGAATTAATTTCATATGTTTGGAATTAAGTGTTTTTGTCAAGTTCACGCTACATTTGGTTCGGGCACATCAGTTTATAAGTTTAATGGCACTTTACCTACTGCCACCTTTCCTTCATAACTGATTACCTATGTGCATAAACTAGTAAATAAATATGCCAAAAATCTCTTTGTATAATATTCCATCATTTTTTGGGGCTGATTTTTAATAATGCATGAATAAAAAATGTGAGAGAGAAACGATTACATAAGAACAGTTTTTGAGAAGGTCTCCTCGATTACACCTTTTTGACCCTCATTAAATTAGCATCGCTAACAGACTGAAATATTTAGTCCCAACTTAGGAGAAAATACGCTACTGCATACTCCTCTGTTCACTATCAGATCGTTGTTGGAGTAAGTAGCGATGGCTATACAAGCTCCCCGTTGTTCACACTCCTTTTCAAAGCCATAGCCATGAGAAAACAGGCGTTTAGCTGATTGTAAAACAAGTGTAGCGTTATTGATAAAAAAATAGTAAGGGTAAAGAAGTTCATTGTCACTATCAGGATAGAGAAAAATGTGAATGAATATTAATAAAAAACGACTGTTTAAGGACCACTCTCATAAATAATTTAGGCCTCCGTCATATATATTCCGGGATAAAACTTTTGTATTAGAATTACAACAAAAAAAACAGAAATCTGTGCTCCTTTATTTTTTTTTTCAATTTGTAGCAAGAAATTGCTTCTGAGTTATCAAGTGCACAAACAAACAATTATACAATTCGTAAAGATGGGTATTCTGGGGCAATATGGAAGAAGACTCTCTGTAAATCCCTTTCTTCTACTTTCAGTATGCTGCATAGCCAACATTATCCTTGTAAGTTTCCAAATTATGAATATAGTTTTGTGTTCACCTGCAATACATAGACGCTTGCTAATTATGAGAAAAGTTACTCAAGTAACTAAATTCGGTTCCAGGGTAAATGGTGAATCAGATTGGTGAAAGGTGGTGTAAATAAAAACCAAATGGTCATTAAACTTGATTCCAGGTATACATAAATTTATTGAAATCTGTTATAGATGGTGTCCGCCAATATAGAATCAATGCCAGACGGCAACTACTGCATCAACAAGATTCCAAGACGTGGTGTAGCATCAAACTGCAGTACAGACAGCAAGTGTGAAGAACTGCTTGGCGTTTCAATGATGCGCGAAAACTATCTCAAATGCGGCAAACAAGGCGAATGCATTACAAAGGTTTGAAATTTATTTTATTTTATCCGTAAAATCAATGTGACCAACATAATTATTGACTTTAAATGATTTGATTCTGTTTCCAGCAATACCCCAAGAATGAATTGTGCAAGGATGCCTGTGAGAAAACCGAGTGCAGTAAATTCTGTCTTCAAGAGTATGAGGCAAAGAGTGCGATGTATTGTATTGAAACCAGGGATCACCCTAATATCATGCCAATCTCGAATTGCACACGTGAAAAGATCCCAAGTAAGTATTTTTGCACATGTGTTCTTAGCGAGGAGCCAAATAATCATCGTGTAGTTAGCCGATATTTGAAATACAAACTGTTTAAAGTATAGCATAATTCGCTGTGGTTACTTGAATTTTTTATTTTGTTTAAAAATAGACTGGTGTAATGAATAAATAATTAACTAATTTCATGTCTGAGTCTAGGGTTCAAAAATTGAAAGGTACATTTCAGCACTTTTCACAAATAAAATAAAATTGTAAAATGTGTTACATTGACTTAGTGGTTGGATTATACTTTAAAATTTATCTTTGGCATACTGACGGTATTTGATGACTGCTGAGGGTTTCCAGATTTGTCAACGAACCGTGTGTATGTGTTCATATCGCGAGATATCGGTTTTGAAGCCCCATGACTTTTCCTCGTAACGTAGTTTTTATATATATCCTTTGTAACCTAAGTAAACAAAAAAGTTTCTGTCATTAATAACGTCACCATTTGCAACTTAATATGAAGAAAAGGGTGGGAAAATGATTTCATTTTCAATATCACACCTACCTTCGACACTGTTGGAGGTGTCACACCAAACGAGCAGTCTTTGGAAAAGGCACTTAAAGGTATGATGGAACTTTGAACAATTTTCGAAGAGATGGGCGAGTTGGCATCGATAGGTAGCTGTTGTTGGAAGTGGACGAATCTGCACAGCAATAATAAACAGTTAAAATAAAATATAAACAGGTACAAAATTATACTTAAGTCAGTTTATAACTACAATTGCAAAAGCAGTGGTATGAATTCGGTCTGACTTAGTATGGAAGAAGGCGATACCCTCAACAAATAAAGTTAATTACATGGAAAATCGTCCATCTCCTTCTCCCATGCTAAGAGTTTTATTACAAAGTATTCTGTATATTTATATATTTATACCTTCTGTACAACGTTATATCGGACTTCCGTGGAGACCTTAATTCCGCTCCGTAAGAATCTTTCATGGTACAAAAGAACTTGGAAAAGTGTAGCTTGCCAGGAGTAGATCGTAATCCTAATGCAAAGGCACTTGCACTTGAACTAGCCATGCTGGAACTCATTTCCTCACTACTAGAGTAATCAGTGTCAGATCCACTCGTGGAGTTTGCACTGCCAGTTGAGCTAAGTCCCATAATAGATGGGTTTTTATGAGATGCAACCTTAGCAGCAGCCTTTTTCCCAATATTTTCTTCCTGTCTTTTTCCAGGACGTATCCGAACAACGAAAGGTGAAAAATCTGTGGTAAAATTTGGCATAAAATCTCGAACAGAGTGACTGACTTTAAACGCATACAGGTCTGATATTGGAATGAATTGTCTTGGTCGGTAAAAATCAGCATAGGCATCAATATCGTCCCAGTCTTCACATGGAAGTAGTTTGCATGCTTTATGGAGCTCATGAGCGGCATATGGTAAGGCCTCCAGGACTTTGCCAGGGTACCATTCTGTAAGTGCTTTTAAGGAATCGTAATTATCACCGATGAATCGAAGTTGCAACTTTAGATGAAGCGGTATATCACTTTCCAGACTCCATAGCGGAAACGTTTCCTTCAGTGGCACAAACATCCCCAGAAAAAGATTTATTGCGTTTTGCTTTTCGGTATCTACAAGAAACGAGACAATTAGCTGAAAAGATGTATTTTTTGGCTTCTTGGACGATAACATATTTGAATAGAAAAAACTTTAACAACCTACCGGAGAAAGTATTGGAATAGTATCTCGATAAAGTTTGCATGATATCATTCCCTTGAGATGTCCAAGGAGCAGTTTTACGATATGTATTGATTCTATGCACTAGCTGGGAGCCTCCATACTGAAGTGCCAATGTGTCACCATGGTCTTCATACAATTCCTCCAACATCCGTATAACATCCGATTCGAATTCAAGTTCACTATCCGCACTAAGGACTCCCAAAGCCCTCAACTTCAGAAAATGAACAATTATTTCACAAACTTTTATTTCATAATAAACTTAGATGTTTCACAATATCATGATGACTAAAAGAAAAGAAGTTTTAATACCTGATGTGCTAATGCGCACTTTCCCAGTGCAAACTGTGCAGTATTCGTTCTATCAAGGCAATCCACACAATTTATACGAATAAGTCCTGTTTGTTTCCTTCCAAACCCTTCCAGTCTCCCCTGTAACAAAAAGAAAATCAGTTACAATTTAAACACAAGTAGCATTTTACTACTACTCCTACATTTAATTACGTTGACAATTACGTCATCATACCTCTCTTGTAGACTCATCGTCAGGAAACGAGCGAGACTCGCGAAAGTTCATAAAGAACCCAGTTTTACGGAAGACTTCCTCCGAAATTGCAGCGAGTTTCACCATTACATTTTCTTCTTTCCTGTTAAACATTTGAAAGATGATACAATACTAAAAAGTAGCGTAGCTTCACATCTTTATGTTTACATAATTACGTTTTGTTCGTGCGGGCCATATCAAAACCAACATAAATAATCCTATCCTTTGGAGGTAGAAACTGGTTCAAGGTTTTGATAGCCGCTGTAAATTCTTCTGTTAAAATGCTTTCATGCCTCTTCTTTTCCCTTTTCTTAACAAGATTCACGACAACTACTGGACTTCCAAATCTGAACAGGAGGTCACCAAAGTGCTTTCCTATAAACGCCATAATTTACTTTCAAAATAATTCTTCATATCAACGTGTTGAATGTCCCGTTCATTTTTGTCATTTATATCATTCACCCGCCGTTTCAGCGTACGGGTCGGCCAAGTCAATGCCAATCGGGGGTTTTGGAACCATTTTGGAGATATCTTGACTCCAATGCGCTGGAATTGAGCCACGCATTTGCACAAAGGATGTAAACTTTCCTCGATGAAAACATGACATGCTCGAATCAAATACAATTTGCTCCGTTTCAACTTCATTTGCAACGTTTCCCTACATTAATTACAAAAATAAAAATAAATTATCTCGCTCACCGACGCTTTATCTTAAATAATCTTCCAAATTATGGTTAGATTTCTATGGAATGAACTATCAATATCATCAAGTACTAAATTACCTGAAAATTAGCTCCCCGTTTAAGAAATCTAGTGCCTGCATATCGGGCGGATCTTCTGGCAATCACGGTTAGGTAAATGGGTTTACCATGCACACAAACATTTGATTGTCCAATGAAACCATGTGTAACATAAAGAATCCAATCCGGATGCAAAACAGACTCCATTGGTTCCAAAAGCTTACTGTTCCAAACAAACTTCCGATTGACGAAATTGGAAACCCCGTATCCGGCACTATTAGCCAATAACCAAAACCAGACATTAATCTCAACTACAGTTATATAACTATTGTATGTGAAGGTGAACTATGTACTACATAGATATAATAACAACAGAGGAAACTCCATTGCAATAAATATATACTACCTTACATGAGCTCAGGATTGGTGACCTTATAAGCTGGAACAATTTTTTTATGTGGAGACAAATTATACTGAAGACTATTTGTCAAGTCATAGCTATACCTAAAGATAAATGATAATCAACCAGTTAAATGACAATATATTCATAATCTTAACCAGCTTCAACTAGCAAATAATTTACAATTGAGTGGTCATTGGTCCTTGTAAATGACTCGACCAACTTACGTGAAATAAAAGTTACTGGATAAATCAATGCTCTGGAACATCTTGATATATCTCAACTCATCAGGATTTTTGGAGGGCCCATCACACGGGATATAAATACACGAAGTGTCTTCAATCTTGTACACAGAATGGAAGCCAACTGTCGCCACTTTTCTCCTTTTAGTGATAAGGACGATATAGTAACCTTCGAGAAACCTGACAAATCCTAATATCCCAAAAGCTGACACTGTTCGCACCAGTCCTGCCGGATTTTTTGGTCTATTTACACAGGCGATTGTTGATAAGAGTTCCTTCATCTCCTTATGAGTATAACGGGCCTGATCCTCCACCAATACGAGCTCCTTCGTTTCCATTCTATCAATCTTCAATATTCTAAACTTGCTCTCCGTCTGGTTTGATCCCACAAGGTAGAATCGCTGTTAGTACACAAAAACAAACAATTAACATTACACATCGAAGAATTTAATATAATCTAACTGCCCTACAGTCCATAATTAAACTATAAACTTACATTTCTAGTCTCATACAAGACCATCTTCTGGATTGGGATAAAGTAAGGTCTATAGTTGGGGTCACCAATATCTTCCAAATACTGTTCCTCATTATTGGCGCAGTTATGATGACAAACCTTGTGGGGACTCGTACCGAGGTCACTGCTTAAAAAGCTAAAATCCCCAGTCGTTTCCTCCATCATCTTGCAAATTTTAAATATTGACAGTGATTCCAACTCTTAATTAGCTGTAAATGTTAAATCATGTTAAACTAATTTCTCTTTTTTAGTTTTTAGAATTAAATCAGGCCTTTTAAAACAACTGCAACTATAATTACTAATAAAATAACGGGACTCTTGCACCCCATTTACTTCAGGAATGTTTTGACATATCATCTGTTGCCTCCCTGCCCTGGCTCTGTAACTCTCAAATCATCTGGGCAAAAAAACCAGCTTTGAGCTGATCTCATTTCATCATCATCAATATCATCATCAACACCTGTGCTCATAGTCCGCATTTTTCTCCTCACCCACGCCATGTTACGCCATGATATGAGTTATATGTATGAGAATCGGTCACTGCCGTTAAGATTAACTGTTATGAAAAAATGGGAATTCTATATTGATAAAATTAATTTGAATCATTTTCCTTCTTTAGCTGGAGTACATTTAAATAGGGTTTTGAGAGGGTGCCATATAGAAGTAATCCTGAAAAATCTGTTTTCAAAAGAAAATTGCTGATCCATTTATTTTTTTTAATTAGTAGTTATTTTTTGTTACCATATCTCTTAAACTTTTACAAATTTTATTTTTGGTTATTGTCTTATTCAATCAACCAATCACAAAAACATAGTTTCATCACTATCCCTATCGCTTGCTTTGTTTATGTATGAGATTGAAATTGAAGATTACAAGTCGTTACCAAAATTCAGCAAACATGATAACGAACCTAATGCAATGGAGCTTGTTTCTTAGCTCGCAGCTACATTGCAATGTAAAAATACAACAAGAATGTTAGAGTGAGTGTGACGATTTGTAAGCAGTTTACCAACACATGAAATTTTGATTGTTTATTAAATGACTCATCATGAAACCTCTTTTTTTCTTCCAATTCTAGGAATTGGCTCAATAAACGATAAAGCTGTATTATGAAAGTGATTCGAGTATTACCCAGCAACTGACAAAGTGTATAATGTAAAAGCTGGTGAGTTGCTCCTCAATTCAGTTTTGCTCTTAAGTATTATTAGTTATTACCGACGCAAGAAGAAGTTTTATGACTCTTGTTTCTGCATCAAACCATGTTTCACACGCCAGTCTCGAGATGAATTTAACAAACTTCTTTATCAATAATCGAACCCATATAGAATACACTTACATCGAATGAATCAATCCCAATATGAAATTAATCTGCCAATTTTCTGTTGATAAAGTCTCTCTTTTAGATCATAGTATGCATTTAGAATACATGCTCAGTCAATTTTACACTACTGAGTCACGATATGAAATTCCCTTGATTACACAAACATTTTGAAAAGTTAAGTAAAAGTAATATTCAAGTTAAAGCTGAATGATGAAAACAGTGGTTACTGGTTACTATGAATGACAAATAAAACAATACATATATATATCTGGCTCAATAGCCAGTTCAGAAAGTTAAATGAAACTCGATCTTAAGCCGCATCAAGGCAAACGAGTGATT